>CAKALG010038995.1:0-10539 GCA_916700815.1 Helicolenus hilgendorfi
TTCATGTCATGCAGTTTCCTCCTTTCAGCATTGAGGTGACTAAGGCTGAAACTATTGCGGGGATTTTGTTTTATGGATTTAATTTCAAATGTACTGTATGTCTCTTGAAGCGAACACGTTCGGTATGAACTGTTTTGTTCTCAGGGAAGTGATGTTTTTACGTCAAACATTAATCTAATATGTAACAAGAAAGAACAAGAGCGCCCCACCCTGTTCTCCTGAAGCCCAGGAGACATGACACACCTGCCAAACTAGCTCTGTGTACCATCAGCATCCTATTTCATCTTAAAAGGGCACAAAGAAATAGCTATAATAGCATGTTAGTTATTGCAGACTGTGTTAAAAACCCAAGGGCTCTAGTTAGATGGTGATTTGTCACAAAATTACTTCCTTTAACCCCTTACAGATGTTGTTGAAAAAGATGTTTACCAAATTCATGTGGAATAATAGATGACGATGATTGAAAGCGACGTTTCCATGACAGGGGAGGGCTCCTATTTGCTATGGTACTACTGGCAGGAACAGGTTATTTGTCTTTCGAAGCTGAAGGATTTACTTTGTCTGAAGTGCAACACTTCCACATGTACTTGTTTGACTAGTTGGTTTCACGTCTGTAACTCATAGCCACTCTGTCTGTTTGCATAACTTTCACAACGCTGCGGGCTTTCCATCAATCAACATTTGATACGTGGATCTAAACCAAGGTCAACATTCTGGTCTCTAATTCCACAATATTTTTCTTCGTCTGTAATTTGGTTTCTTTTCTTTTTTTTTAAATGAATTAACAGCAAATGACATGGGCAGACAACTATTGATGTACTGTTACATGATGATTACAGGGCTACAGTATGGAAGCACACTTTCAGCACTGTGATCAATACATGTCTGTCAGTTTAACCATCATCCTTTTAGTCATATCTGACAGGTGCTTTATTCACAGGTGCTTTATCAATCCAATTGTTTGTGATTTTGTCAATCAATTTGTTCCCAATGACTTTATATCATTGTTTTTTGTGTTCTAGGGCTTTTTAAAAAGACAAATGTATTGGGGACCCCAGTTAAAAGCACCCAGTTGCAGTTAAAATAGATGTTATAGAGGAGATAGATCAAATGGTATCACACACTATCAGGGACACTCTGTCAGTCATTTTGAAGGAAACAGACACCGATTTCCTTGTGCGCTCTGTCTATTTTCATTTTACACAATATGCAAATTAAGTGTAACTTTCCTAAAATAGTATTTTTTTTTTTCTTTAGATGACATTAATTACAAAACTAATGATGTTTTGAGAAGAAATAAGTTAACATTTTGCTATGATGGTTGTGTCTTACAGTAGTTTATTCGTGGGGTCCCAGTGGGTAGTCCTTGTATGTTAAATAGGTTGTTAGGATGATGGTAAACCTTGGGACACACCAAGCCGACATCAAAGAACTAGCGGTGACGAAGGCCACTACTTGCATCGCCTAACGTCGCCTTTGTTTTGGCCGACAAGTTGCTCTCTAACACACTGCAAAGACTACAGCCAATGGCCAGTTAGCACGTACGTTCTGCACCTGCGTGAGAGGAAATAACTCTCTACGCCAGCAGGTCGCTGTAGCCTGTATTTGTCGTTCAAAAAGGGAAACGGGAAGACCGAGAACGGCAGATATACAAGCTGTTGTTATGATACGTACATGAAACAAAGCGGCATTTGCCGACCATTTTCACACCACTCTCACTCACCACTTAGCTTCATTCCAGTTGTTGTGAAAATATCCGTGTATTGGAATGATCAGATGAGACAAAGATGAAAAATGAAATGTGTTTCTCCTCTTGTCTTTACTCGTTGGCTTGCTTTCCTCACGTCCGTTTCTCTTCCCATGCACTGATTCGTGCTGAACAGCCAATCAGACGGCCCCAAACTGTCCCAACGGCCAACCGTTGGCTTGGTGTGTCAATGGCCTTAAGGACTGATACAAACTACCATTCAGTCACACATTAGTTGTGGATATTTGCTGCTTTTTTCTAGTGTTTAGGGGCATATCTACCCGTTTCTTTGATTGTATGTGACACCAGTTAACACAGGGTAGTAGCTCAGGTCTCATTGGAAAACCTCTTTTCACCCACACTGGGCTAGAATCATATAAAATGATTACGTATGACATTATTTTTTCCATTGGTAGAAGAAGACCGTGATTTGTACCGTGCCGTACTGTTAATGATTAAACTGTTTTTAAGTAGCTACAGTTTTATCTTTCAAGGCCGGTCTCTGAGTGTGCTGGACCTCTTAGCATTGGCTGCTGATTGTGGTATTGTTTGGAATATTCACAGCACTGATTTTTTTTCTTTAAAGTTGAAATTCCTCCAGTTCCTTCTTTGACATAATGTCTTTTCATAGAAAGATTTTTTTTTTTTTTTAAATATGCCAGAGATTGTTCTCCCAGAGGACGGACATTTTTATGTGACTTATGTAACTTGGTTGCCAGCATGCTTGAGACTGATTTCCCATAAGTGGGATTCTTATATGAAGTGAGTAGTATAGTTCTTGAGGAGAATTAATTGACTTGAATTAACTACAGCCTACTTACGCATGTGATTGAATATCTCACCAGAACATCTAATTGATTATTCCATGCACACAGTTTCAGCTGACAGCGCTTTTGGCTCTAAGGCAACTTTGCCATTATTAGAAACCTCAACATCTTCTGGATAATGAGGTACAGCCCCTTTTCTGGCTTTGTAAGACTTATATTGACAGCATTGTAGCCAACTATTCCTCAATGTCTTAAAACTTGCAATTTCTTTGGACACTTTGAGACAACGGAAAGTTGTGAGCACACATTATCTTTTATTTGGAGTCGTGTTTCTGACCACCTGATGAATGTAAGTCCAATATTCACTCTCTTTTAGCCAACTCCTGAGGGAAATATCTGGCACACTAGCTGCTAAATGCTCCACTATGTTCACTAGATGTTCACTAACTGTGTCCGTCTGTTGTTTGAGGTTTCAGAGTTTTTTTTGTGGCGACCAAAACGACACTATGAGTGAACCAAAACAGCTGCAGCAAAAAAAAATATCACTGATAGCTCTAAAGAAAACACTCATTTTTAGCGTGTGCTTCAGGGTGTCGGACGGTCACAGATGGAGTCTATATATTTGCTCCGGAGGTGTGCGATTCGTCAGCTTGTTCTCCGTCTGTTTTCTCCAACATACTTCCGATGCAGCTACCAGTCGTTGATGGTGAAGATGACATGAAACAAGATGAAGACAGGCTTTGTAATAGTTAATTATCTTTCTCCTGAAGCAAGACGAGCTGTTTCTAACTGTGTAAATTACAGTAGTTGACACTCACTGTGTTTACGGATGCAGATGACAGTGAGGAAATTGCCCAAGCTTGCTTGTTGCTTTGCCCAGTAGGTTCCTATTTATGTATAGATAAATACAAAGATAATTTCTCATAGATTACCAAGAGCATGCCCTTCTCTAACCTATTATTGAATAGATATATTAACATTCTGTATTTTACAATCTCATATACAGTATATCAGATTTTAGAGCAGACTACTATTTATAACCAACAGGGCTCTCTCCTTCTTTGCTCTGGTTGGGTTTTAATGAGGAAGAAACTGCTCTGCAAAAATCCGTAGACTTCTACTCTGAACGACGTCGGACCTAATTGATTTGTTTAAGATTTTTTAACAAGGTATGGACAAAAGGAATCATCATCTAGAGATGCTCCAAGCTTTTAGGCTTCAAATAGGTTTGTTTTAGGCTAGCTATTTTGACATATCCACTCATTTATTTTCTATGCCTTTAAGGGAAAGTTAGGAAACATTTGTGCAAACAGTTGTGCAAACCCTTCTTGCCGGTCAGCTGTAGACTTGTTCATCTTGTTGCAGCTTTTTGCTTGTCACATTTTAGTTTTCAAAATAGATGTGGGTTTTGAAGCACTCTGTGGGTTCATCTATGCATATTCTGATTCATTTTAGGTGAAAATGAACATTCATTATTGTAAAAAGATATACGTATATTCTGCAACTAACGATTATTTTCATTGTCAATTAATGTGTCGATTATTTTCTTGATTAATCGATAAGTTGTTTGGTCTGAAAATGTCAGAAAATGGTGATCGTTGTTTCCCAAAGCCCAAGATGACGTCCTCAAATGTTTTGTTTCGTCTACAAGTCAAAGATATTCAGTTTACTGTCATAGAGGAGTAAAGAAACCAGAAAATATTCACATTTAAGAAGCTGCAATTTTGACTTGTTTTTCTTTAAAAAATGACTCAAACCGATTAATCGATTATCAAAATAGTTGGTGAGTAATTGAATAGCTGACAAATCATCAATTAATCATTGCAGCTCTACATATATACAGTATATTTAAGATAAATTAACCTCTTTTAGTTCATTTTAGCACAGGCTAATGTATAAGCTAATTACAGTGCTGTGGTTCTGTTATGTTTGGGAAAGACTGAAAGTCATATTTTGACCCATCTTGCTTTGTGCTTTTTCAATTGTTTAAAGACCATTTAAAGAGCAGACCTTATGACTTTAACAAGCCGTTAGGGGAAATGTTATCCATTTCCATATTCTGCAGTAGGCAAACAAGGAAAATGTGGCAGTTGTCTGCATGGATACATGGCTCTGACCTGAATGTGTCTGACCTGGTTATTGAGACTTGGCAAACTGCATCTCCCGCTCCCTCTGTCTTTCTCGCTCACATGGACAAACACACAAACAGACAAGCAACTGTATCTGATGCATAATATGTCTTTTTACTAGGGAAGCATCATCTTTCCCACTGAGAGAGGTTTTAAGAACATCTTTTTAGTGTCTAAAACTGTCCATTTACTATTCAAGTTAAATACATTTGAGAAAACTAATTGAGTGCCGCGCAATGCAAAAGGAAAGTATTTACCTCCACAGTGTGCTGTATACATTTTATATGTCTGGCTTACTAATTTACCATCCATTACTCTGATTTTTCCGTTCTTGGCCATCTGTGGGAGCAGCCTAGATCATGAGCAGATAGCCCTCCAGCTCCTCTTGAGCTCTGTGAGTTGGAAACGCGACAAGCAACATTGGTGTGTGGCACTTTGACGCGCTGTAAATTCATATCGGCATACTTGGTTTCACTGTAAACACTAATCGGCTGCGTCTCTCGTATGTCATGGTTCAAAATAAACTGTGATGGTAAGTAAAGTAACTGCATATTCGAAGTGTCACGTGGGAGTGATCTTAGTGTAGAATGGATGTAGTTCTGCCTCATGTATACTGCTGTTTGTTGCATGCTGCACCACAGCAAAATGCTGTTTAAAGTAATCCAATTTAGATTTTTTTAAAATGTGAAATCTGAATAACTCTCATAGCGACTCGCAGCTTTGCATTAATATCTCCCTATAACAGCTATTGAAAGAGGAATGTCAGTCTGTAAATGTTGTGGCTGTAGGGTTTATGCAGGATTTGGACGGCCTTTCTTCATCCCCAGAATGAGCAAAACATTTTCAACCAACAGAAACATTTCAAAAGCAATGGTGGATGTGCAAAATGTCACCAAAATGTAGACTTTTTTCTTGCTTTCATTGTGGATATTTAATTGAAACAGCTGGCTGTTGTTTCTTTGTGCCGTATCATCGTTTCCTGAGTCGTCATACTACGCGTCACGACAGGAAGTCATCATTTTTGTAGGTTGCAAGGAGGCGTTATTGGCAGCTGCCGAACCATTAGTGCAGTGGGTTATGGTTAGTGCTGGATATTGCCTTCATTAAGAGGATTGCTTCGTTGCTTTGGAGCACCAGAAACTTGTTCTTGAATGAGTTTAACTAAGGCTGGGCAACATGACGATATCTATTGTCAAAACAATATAATATATATGAGATATGTGATATATATCGTTATCAAGATATGACCTATATCCTGATAGACGATTTTGTCCTAAGTTTAACCCACCAATGTTGCTGTACTGTACCTTTTGTTAAGTAGCCAAATATTTGTTCACCGGCAACTTTCTTCCGTTCCAGAGTAGTTTGCATGTTTTAACCTAATGTGCTGCTGTTGTGACGAACCTGAAGGCTATGAAATAGACTCTACTGCTCCATAACCCTTTTGGTTATTGTGGCATTTTTTAATAAGGGCTAATATCATTGTTCGGGGCTCCTCTGTGCAGAAAAGAATCTCATGGGCTCATATTTAACGGGATCTCATATTTAATTAAGAACTTACCGGCAGAGGGGATTTTAGAGCAGACTACTATTTATAACCAACAGGGCTCTCTGCTTCTTTGACCTGGTTAGGTCTTAATGAGGGAGAAACTGCTCTGCAAAAATCCAGACTCTTATTCTGAACGACGTCGGACCTACATGTATTCATTTCTTTTAAGGTTTTATGGACAAAAAAAAATTATAATTTAAATCACCACCTAGAGATGCTCCAAGCTTTTAGGCCTCAAATAGGTTTGTTTTAGGCTAGCTATTTTAACAAATCCACTCATTCATTTTCTATGCCTTCAGGGGAAAGTTAGGAAACAGTTATGCAAACCTTTCTAGCCGGTCAGCTGTAGACTGGTTCATCTCGTTGCAGCTTTTTGCTTGTCACATTTAGTACTCTTTGGGTTTATAAAGACCACTCAAACATTGGGACCATTGTAGAAATGGGACATCCAAGTGACGAGAGAAATGGTAAGAGAAGGGAGGAAGAAAAACTCAAAGCACAAACGTCGCTACTGAAGGCCCCCAGCTCAGTTGATAAAGCAGTTACTTAATTTGATAAGGCAGCTCTGCACTCTTTCAAGCACAGAAGACTAATATCTGCTACGCCGTGTCAATAAACAAGACCTTTCTGGCAACAAGTGTTTCCTCGGTTTCACACGGAATACCAAGCAGGTGAAATTATTCAATTAGCCTTACCCGACATGCATTTCACCATGCCGCGCTCATTTAATGGGCTCAGAAATCGACTTTCCTCGCACGTATTTGAACTTTAACTGCAGGTGAAACCTTGGTTTTCTCTCATTAGACAAGCCTACCTCTACAGGAACAACATTTGCAAAAAAAAAAAATCTCACCTTGCGCTTCCTGAGATGAAGTGAAACGTTTTTTTTCTTTCACATTCAAATTGATATTCGACGTCAATTGACAGCTGTGGTGAGCTTGTGTCACAGGATACCCTGTTGCTGCACGTCTCAGCAGAATTGTCGTCAGTCTTCAAGAAAGCCAGGAAGTGGCTTTCAGAGACACAACAAGGTAGTCCATTAAAGGCTGTGGTTGTAGTTCTGATCATGAAACTTAGTGCACACAGTGTTTGACCTGCAAATGGAAAATTTGTTCTTTAAGAGCAAGAGGAAACATACATTTATGGTTCAACGGCCCCGATGACATACAGAGCCGTGATGCAATGGTTCAGTTGTCTAAACAACTCGGAGAGGAAAGAATTTGTAATGCGATAAATCATTTTCATTGTGATGCATTGGTATTGTAGGGATGTTACGAGAGCTAATACTAAGGTACAAAGATGCCAAAATTCTTAAAATGTGACGGCGCTCGTTACTGTAGGTACCGGGAATCAGGGCTCCAGACAAATGCTGTACCGTCATCCCGAGCAAGATGGAAAATGTTCCTGATAATGCCACATTGTGAACAAGAAATCCATTTTGAAATCATCAGGAGGAGAGCTAGTTAACGTTAGCTCTTAGCAGCCGGTAGGCAGCACAGTCCTGCTTGGTTAAATAATGGAGCTAACAGCTAATGTACAGAGGTTGCAGTGAGTTACATTATGATGCGGTCAAGCTTTATTCAGTGAAAATTACTATTGGGCAATGGTAAATTATGTTATCATGTAATGTAATCTTGTAAAATGTGGTTTTTGGTAAGAAACTTGAGCAGGATCATCAGACATTAATAATATATTTGCAAAAAACAGTTTTGCAAATTGAATTGTGATCAAAATCTGTTGACTCATCATGTGATTCACACCCAATATTATACAAAAAATCAATGGTTGCTTACCATAATGATCTTTATTTAATGACCTTTTCTATGGCTGTTGATGATAGTTAGTTTTCTTTGCTCTACAGTCACATACATAAATCGGTCCTTAATTCTATCAATACAGTAGGATTATAATCTTCAATAGAAGATGCACTGAATAGATATTGAATGTGTTGATATGCAACAACTGAGTTGGGTATAAGTGTAGCCCACACTGATATTGTTGCATGAAGGACTAGGATTGGCAAAATGGAAACTTTTGTCTCCATTTGTCCCCAGTAAAATAGTCTTTTCATTCATTCATTCATTCATAACGAAGCTGTTCTACTGTTGATGGCCGTCATTCCTTTTTCCCTAACATATGACACAACAAGGGCTGCTCTACATATCTTCTACATAGTGACAGTTCAGTACTAAGTGAATTGCAGGACAGACTGTTTCCAGCTTGCACGAAAGGTCAGAAGATAAACATGCTTATTAATCACCTCGTTGCATGGTAGAGAGGACGTAACCTTTGGAAGTGGACTCCCTCATGCCTAGTCTTTGTCCCTCTCTGGGGGATCCATGACATCCCAATAACCTCAGAGTTGTGAAGACCTGAACAAATGAAGTGGAAATAAGACTGCATTCATTTGCCTTAGGCCCATCCGTGTCTAAAGAAATAACTTGGGAATTATTCATTAGAGTAATTATGATAGTCATCTCAAAGGGAATCGCCTAGATCCAGAATCGTTGCAGTCCTCTGCACTGGGAGTAAACGACAGAATAAAAAAGTATCCCATTACAGCTTAAGTTGGTATCAATTAGAGTTGGCTGCATGAAAGTTTTGTTTGAATATGTACACACTCCATTTCACTTGATGAGAATATTATCAGTCCGTTGCATAGCTGTCAGCTTGTGCAGCTTTTTTTCATAACCTCTTTAAAGAACAGCAGGCTCTTTATACACCATTCAGCAACACTTATGTGAGATCCGTCAACAAAAGCATTCATCCAAGTACATTTTTTTACTTCTTGCATATTGTTGCTTACTGGAAATCCATTTTGTACTAGTGGCATTTTCAGTAAAGGAAAACTGTTTTACAACTTCGCCCATTAGTGCATTTTACAACTTTTAGGACCTAATGATTTAAATAAGGGCTATTCAAGTGTTCATACTGGGAAGTGATTTACCCCAAAAAAAGAATCCGCTGATTTACAGACGTCTTTTTACCAATGTAAGTCTACAGGAAAAAGTCTTTTTGGGCCCAATGGCATCACGTGACGGACACGTTTGGCCACTACGAAAATTAGCTTCAAAGCCCGCCACTCTTCCTTGGGGCTTAGTTTTGCCACTGTTGGCTAGTTTACGTAAACAAAAAAGTGATGTGGTAGACAATCTTGCACTAGTAGAAGCTTCAAAGCGTGTGGTGAGGAACTACAGCTTGAATGACTTAACTTTAGATTCATAACGACAGGCACTGATGCTTGCTGAGTGTTGAATGTAGTGAAATCCTATCAAATGTGACGCTAAAACCATTGAAGCTCCAGAGACGCTCAAACACTCACTAAGGGGTAAGCAGAATATTTATTTTGGCCATTACAGCTGCCAGTGTCATAACACATATTTACAGCCCAATTTATTTATTTTTTTCATGTTGTGTTTTTTTTTTCTCTCTCTCATTTATTTGGGAAGGTGGTCCTTGGAAATGTTTTAACAATCAAAAGTGGGCTTTAGGTTACAAAAGGTTGGGAACCCCCTGACCTAGTGGACTTAGCCGAAGGCATGTAGCTGTGCGTCATAGTGTGTGGGAGGATTGCATCTTTAAACACTGTGTGTTTATGGTCAATACCGGGTATTGTAGGGAAAAGTGAAACAGATAGTGGCTTGACTGGGAGCAGATTTTTTTCCCCCTATGCTGTCAAAATACTGAGAATTTGAATTCTTTGACTTTTCTTTCAAGCATTTCCTTCAGTAAAGCAGTATTTTGTATAGTAATAAGATAAATAAACTGCATATTCCATTTGTTTTCTAGAGCTTCAGCTTGTTTAGTACATGCACATACTGTTTATATGAGGCACAGTGGCCTTTTGTTGCGACAATACATTTTAAAAGAGATGAATTGCAAAGCTTCAACATACTTCTGTTATAAAGAAATGTGTGTTACATATAAATGTTCAAATGCTGTACAAGCGTCGTTGTTATGAGTTCAGTCTATCAGAGCCAGTCTGCTCCGAGTAGAGAATGGGGAAGATGCTGTAAAGGGGCACTTTGTCTTTGTCACAGATCAGATTACTTACCCTCATTTCACCACGAATTCAAAGAAAACAATCATGGTTTTGTTTTCTATAGTCACGCAAGACCACTGAGACCTAAGAACGCTGGTGAGAACCAAAACCGGAGGGAGAGCGAAACTGGAACTTCAGGTTCCACTGAGCGGCTTACCCCCGCCACAGATACTGGCAACACGGTTGTCTTTCTACCCCTTTCAGCTGTAATTCCAGCCATCGTTTCCTGTTCCTTAGCCTTTTTTTTTATTCATGGATTGCTTCCTATGTTTGGTTATCAAGCCCTGCTTTGGGGGAAATGCCAG
>CAKALG010038996.1:0-38260 GCA_916700815.1 Helicolenus hilgendorfi
GTGCGCGCGCAAAGAACCGCACACCCGTGCAGCAACACAAGCATAAATGGAAACACAAAAGGTACACATACTAAAGCACACGTACTACAGACGAACACGCTCAGGTAGGCATGTGCATTCACATGTGCACATACAAGCACACACACACACACACATATATAGGCTAAGTGGTGGTTGATCAAGCCAATCTAAATGCTAAACAAGACTCTGTCTCAGGAGTAAACTACTGGCTGGCTGCAGACTGTCTCTTCTCTAGAGGCACTCAACAAGGGGACATAAAATTGATGTGCATGTGTGTTTGTGTGTCCTCGCATTCTCAAGACCCCAGACTTTCCGTCACACTGAGAAGATTCTGAGGCACTTGCTAGAAATGATTTTTTTTTTTCTCTATCCATCAGTAATTGCTAGGTAGAGAAGAGAAAAATAATGCCGGCATCAAACAAACAAACACACAGACTGGGAAGGACCAACAAAAACACACACTCGCATATCAAGACACTTTTCTGCAGGTAACTCAGCCGCCGCGAAGAGATATGTGCGAGATAATACAGCCTTTGAAATCAGTTCCCTTATTCAACAATGAGCCTATGTGATGATGCGTCTGTGCGAGCAGAGAAAAGGGATGGAGTGTATGCATGTATGTGTCCTCACTTGATATTCTGCGTGGTAGCTGTACCTTCCCACAGGTGCAGATACAATAAAGCGGACTGCAGATAAGTAAACCTGCAACTACAACCTTTCAATTTCAGGGAAAAAACAACAAGCTCCACATTAGCATATAATCTGTTATAATATCTAGCGTGACGTCTCACTGCATACGTCTGTACAAATCTCACTGTTGGTTCCGTTTTCTCATATAATAACTAGGGCTGTCAAAGTTAATGCGATAACGCATCAACTCAAATTAGTTTTAACGCTACTAATTTATTTAACGCATAAATTGTAATTTTCTGTTTTAATCTAGAGTGAAGATTATGGCATCATATGAAACATAAGGAATCCACTGATACCCACCATGTCATATTAGCTAGTCAGGAAGGAGGTTAAATAACGCCTCCAAACTTAGGCTACATTTTGGCGAGGACAAACTGTCATGGCCATTTTCAAAGGGGTCCCTTGACCTCTGACCTCAACATATGTGCATGAAAATGAGTTCTATGGGTACCCACGAGTCTCCTCTTTACAGACATGCTCACTTTATGATAATCACATGCAGTTTTGGGCAAGTCATAGTCAAGTCAGCTCACTGACACACTGACAGCTGTTGTTGCCTGTTGGGGTGCAGTTTGCCATGTTATGATTTGAGCATATTTTTAATGCTAAATGTAGTACCTGTGAGGGTTTCTGGACCATATTTGTCGTCGTTTTGTGTTGTTAATCGATTTCAAATAATAAATACAACAATCCCTTTAACATACAGTGTACACTGTACATACTTGCCTTTAAGACTCTAAGTATAGGAGGATGCCGGCAGCGTACACCTGTATGCGTGGATGTGTGACTATACGTGTTTGAGCCAATGAGAGCACACAGAGGACGCCGTGATGAAGATTGACTTGTTGAGTAATGAAAAGCCACTGCAGCCCTCCTCGGAGAGAGAGAGGGCGAGGGAGAGGAACGAGAGAGTGAAGTAATGAAGTAATGAAGGAGCAAACGGCTCAGAGACTCGCACTTTGGAGAAAAGGGGCGTCTCTGGGGGACGGAGAGAAGAGGGGCAGAGACAAGGAGCTAAAGAAGGAGAGGAGAGACTAGAGAAAGGGTTGGGGGGGGGGAGATAGCGGAAAGACAGGAGCCATGATGGATGGACCGATATTTGCATGCATTACACATTTAGGGCGAAGCAGGAGGGTACCTGAAGAGTCATGGGAAAGTAATATCTTGTTTGGAAGCAAAAGGCGTGCGGTCATCTAAACAGTTTTTTACAGAGCAGGTTGTTTCAAAGTTATTCCTACTTGCTTCAAAATAGAGGAGAGGGTTCAGGTGTGTGACTGGGAGCCTTTCTCATAAAACCCACGGCAACCCAATCTATAATTCATACCGACAAATGGAGGCGACACCCGAAGGAGCGCAGGGTCACATCATACACACACTTTCAAAGCCTCGAATTCCTCTGCCACACACACACCGTCTTCTTCTTTCAGGCAATCTGTGGAATGACTATGTCTCTCGGGGTGTAGGCTAAACACCCATTGCTATGGTGATGGAGCTTGGGCTCTATCCAAAGAGACAGAGATGATCTATAGAGAGGTTCATCCTTCATGGATGGCCATGAGGGGAAAACATAAGCCAAATAACAGCAGAGCCTAAAGGGCCTCGGGGCCTTTCAATTTGGGGGAAATTGTTGCTCGCGGCCGCCCACGAGGATATTTGTCACGTCACTGGGCGATGCCGAGCAACAGATCACTATCGATTGGACTCATAGGAAGGTGTGAGAAGTCGGTATGTCAGCTCAAATGTGTGTGTGAGAGAGGAACTGGAGAATCTTAACTATGCTAATGATGTTTCATTACCGTCAATATTGTCTGATCCCATTCCCTGACACAGAAGACCAGAAGGTGCACTGATCCTGTGGCTTTCTGTGTTCATGTGTTATATACAGTATGTGTTTGTGCACCTAAGCAATCGGAGTATACAATTAGACGCATATCTCGGATCAGAGCGGCACGAGTGTCGGTAGGTATTAGGTTCTCTGAAGTCTCAGGATTACCATCCAACATCTTTTATTCCATCCTTCTCTTCAGGGTGAGAGGGAAGCGAGCGATGGGGGTGGAGGGGTGAAAGAGGAGGAGGAGGGGGCAGGAATGTGATTTATCCCTCACGCTACTTGATGAATCTGCTCTGGGTGGCTAAACTATTTATGAGCCTCATAGCTAAATTCCTCCATGCGTCTCTTCCCTTTCTCGCCTCGGAACCCAAATCTAATTCGGCCCCGGCGAAACACACACATACACGTGTGTACCCGCGCACATACACATACTTAACACAAAGTCGCTCGAATTTACACACATAGATACACACACATTCGCACGATGATTAGCATTTGTGCCCGTCTGTACACAAATCCATATTTCATGAGGGGAGATGGCAGAAGTGTTTAGTGCGGCAGGTTTGGCTCTTGTGAAGACCAAAGACCAGCGCAGAGATCCTATTATCTTAGCATGCCAGGGCCTCTTCTTCTGGGTGATTTCCATCTCTCTTTAAGAGACGGAACAGGACTTGGAGCTGCTTTGTTTACTGAAGAAAGCAAGTCTCCAAAACATTAGAAAGTGTGCTCCCTCATCTGTGTACAAAAACACTAAATGGCACTTCGCACTCTGTGAAATTAAAATCAATGACAGTGTGGAATATTTATGAGCCTACTGCTTCAAAATGTGGGCATATTCGTCGCCATAAAGCTTGCATTCCAAAGTTTTTTTGTGCAAGGTGGCTGAGCAAGAATCCTGGCACCAAGAAATGGAAACAGAAGACAAGAATTTTAAGTCAGTGGATGAATAAATTAGAAAAGTTTAGCAGCTCCTTTTGTTTTTACTTGGGAATATTAATAATCTAGAAAAAAGAAATGTGAAAAAATCACAGACTGTATATAAGAAGTGAACGTAGTCGCCGTGACGTCACCCATTGGTTTGTGGACTGTGGTTTTGAAGCCTTAAGTTTGGCATTTTGGCCATCTTGGTGTTTTTGCAACGAGAAATGACACAAGAGGGTGAAGCTAAGTACAACCGAATGCTGAATAAGACAATTTTTAAACAACCAAAAATGTATCAACTTTCATGAACTGAAAACACACTGTGAAAGGGTTAAAGTTCTAACACAACAACAGGGACAACTCCCAGACCGGAAAACGCTGTGATTGTGAACTGTCAATCACAAGGAAGGTAGCCAGGTCTTAAAGCATACCCTGCTTTACGGTCTATTTGACTCTAAATGGGACCATCATTTACTAAATGAACATCATGCTGTATTGAAGAAGTCTTGAAACTAGTGATTGAGACCATAAACTCATGTTTACAATGTTTACTGAGTTAATAAATCAAGTGAGAAGTAGGCTCATTTTCTCATAGACTTCTATACAATCAGACTTCTTTTTGCAACCAGAGGAGTCGCCCCCTGCTGGCTATTAGAAAGAATGCAAGTTAAGGCACTTCAGCATCGATTTCACATTTCAGACCCGGAGGTTGCCGCCTGGAAGAAATACGATAAAGTGACACACGGCACAAACAACTACGCTGCCCATATAAATCACACACTAAGGATTTAATTCAGGTTAGTATATTAGTGTTAAGAGATTACTAAACTGTACACCAATCTGAGTGGCACTGGTACTGTGAGACCTCTCCACTCCGACTGTAAGTCAGCTGGAGGTTGACTTAGCAGATTTTCCCATGCCCTCGGCTTTGTTGATAAGCAGCGGCTCTAATGCAGCGTGCAGCCAGCACCACAGATCAATGTGTAACAATAATACATACCAAAGAGCTTCAACATCCATTTCATAATCTCCTAATCAGCTCAAAATCAAAAGCATGCTGTGAAAATCTAGCGAGAGTACGGAATATGCTTGTGATTGAGATTATTTTGCTTATCTTGTAGAAACTAAATTGACAAAGCTGTTTTATTGCAAAAGGAGATTTGAGAGCGGAGGTTCAGTCACAGTTACACAACCCAGTGCTGTAATAGTTTAAACAATGGGGGCTGAGCAGTTGGTTCCTGGCTGAACACTTGTTGAACAATGTTGCTTTGTCCCAGAATGATTATAAATGAGCCTGAATAAACACAATGCTTTTACGTATCGAGCTGAAACATGCTGTGGTACGAGAGAAAACAAATCCTTAGTGATGGCTGTAAAGCAGTGGCTATTTGTCATAAGCTCTACTGTATGTACACACATGTAAACCCACTCGCATTTATATCTTATAATACAGTCTTCAACATAAACAGATCAACAACACACACACTAAAGGAATAATTTTGGGAAATACACAGTTGTGTTAATTGTGTTACAGCTGCAGTGGGTAGAAATGGAGCAAATATGATTAAAAAAAGTTATTTTTTATAAAACGGTCACCATATCCCGACAGCAGTGCATGAGACAGGTATCAAACATTTACGGCTCATTCTAAGGTAACGAAAACACAACGATTCTAAGGTTCAGATGATTATACAGAAAACATACATATGAATATTATAATCCATCTCTGCTATTAGATCCGTCTAAATCCTACACACTGGACCTTTAAAGGTAACTTTGTTATTGTTTACCCTATTTTCCCATGCTTTTGTGACTAAGGGACTAATAGGAACAACAATTTTCGAAATTGGTCCAGTATTGAGGGTTAACGCCACTAAACAGGCTGCAATGTAATGTTTTCGGGTAATTCCTCACCATCAGTTTGCATCCACTAAAAGTGTTTGTTTTTGCCACCGACAGGCTCAGATTGTTATTACTAGAGTCTGACAACATTATGGAAACGACCCTACAGAGAAATCAAACCGTTTTCTTTACCTTTCGCTTGATCCGGTCGGTTTGTTATTGTGTTTCGAGCTCTGAGAAATCCCGTTGTGAAATCTCGCATTCACATTCACATTGTTGAAATCAGCTAAACATTCAGCCACGACATTGAAAATCTTTTAGATAACACTAAGCTACGCTTTCTGTACTCCAACACCACAAACCGTTGTCTTCCAGCGACAAGTCACATGACACAATAACAAACAGGAAGCGAAAGGTGAAGACGAATGTTTTATTTCTCTGTAGGAACCCTTCCATAATGTTGTCAACAGTAACAATCTGAGCCTGTCAGTTGTAAAAAAACAAGCACTTTTAGTGGACGTTTATTGAGGTGAAGAATTGCCCAGAATGATCACATTGCAGCCCGTTTAACAGCTGCCGTCTGCAGTGTACCATTAATACTAATACTGGACCAATTTCAAAAATTGTTGTCCCCATTAGTCACTTTGACACAAAAACATGGATAAATAGGGTCCAGGTTGAAAAATACAGAAGTTACCCTTTAAAAGTTTAGGAAAGTTTTTGAGAAGCACTTAAAATGTCTCGAATGAGGTCTATTTTACAAGATGGCAGAGGGTAAATTGGCAGAGATGTGAGACAGGCCATCAGCCGTAATTAAAGAAACAGGCAAGGATGGAAAATTACAGAGATACTGAGACGCAATGTGGCCTACTGAGTAATAGAGGGGCAGGGGGCTCACTGAAGGACAGGACAGAGAAAATGATAGAGAGAAACAGAAAGGAGAGAGAGATGGGATGGCAGCAGAGTGACTAGATACACAGGGAAAAAAAGGGAGTGACTTAGAAGTGGCAGACAGAGAGAAAATGACAGTCTCAGGAGAAGGTGAACGGCTATTCTCTGAGGTGCATTGATCATGTGGAGAGGTCATGACAGCCAAAGGAGACAGACAGACAGACAGAGGAACAGACGGGCAGACAAACCGGCTGGTCTCTCTCCTCATTTTCTCCGTTTCCCTTATCTCTCTCTCTTTGTGTCTTCATCTGCACTCCACTCTGAACAAGGTTTTCAGGGACACTTGGCAGGTTGCAAGGCATGGGGCTGAATTTCAATCAGCGCTGTTAGTTAACAAGAACCGAAGGCAAAGATGGGAGTGAATCATTCAACCAGAATTCAATCTCTACCGCTCGTGCCTAGTTTGTACATAATCACAGCTTTGAAGAAGCTAAAGAAATAGAGCTAGAGTAAAATAAATAAACAGGCGAGAGAGGTGAAGAGAGTGAAGGCCGTCACGGCAGAGACAGAGAATGGATTGAGACAGGGGAGAGTGAGATGGAGAGAAGAAGATGATGGAAGAAGATAGAGTAATGATTTGTCGAAGTGGTGGGTTTGAGAAGATGAAAGGGCGGTAAGAGAAGAAGAGGGGGAGCCATGGAAGAATGAGGAGGTGAAGCAGAGAGAGAGATGTGTACCGTCGCACACCGGCCTCCTTTAAAACGACTACCATCAAACAATTATTTGGTACCGAGGGATGCTCTCTACTCTTTTTTACGCTTCACTGTTTCTCTGTCATCCTCCTCATCATCACACCATCTCGATGCCCATCTCTATTTTAGTCTTTGTACCTTTCCATTTTTTTTTCTTCCCCGTCTTTCTCTCTGTCTCTCCCACAGGAGCATTTGTTTGTTTGCATCTCAAATATTCTAAACGAAAGGGTGTTGTTTTATTCGACAGGTTGGGATTGCTTGCAGGCATGCTGCGCGCATAAATTGTGTGTGTGTGTGTGTGTGTGTGTGTGTGTGTGTGTGTGTGTGTGTGTGTGTGTGTGTGTGTGTGTGGGAGACAGCAGCGCATGGCAAAGAGGTAATGAATTCCTCAGCGAAGCAGCGACACACAACAGCTTGCAGATCAATTTTTAATAAGAACTCTGCAGTTCACAAGCAGCGCAGCAACTGTGTGTGTGTGCGTGTGTGTGTGTGTGTGTGTGTGTGTGTGTGTATGTGTGTGTGTGTGTGTGTGTGTGTGTGTGCGTGTTTGATAAGAGCTCGGCAGTTGGCCTGCAGAGTAATAAACATATTGTAATCAGTGGCTTCTGACCGAAAACCTAATCCTCG
The DNA here is from genome assembly GCA_916700815.1 of Helicolenus hilgendorfi. NCBI lineage: Eukaryota > Metazoa > Chordata > Actinopteri > Perciformes > Sebastidae > Helicolenus > Helicolenus hilgendorfi. The sequence goes on from CAKALG010038996.1 coordinate 7,579, forward strand.
TGTCCGTGTGGATGTCTGTTTGTTTGTATGTGCACCTACTGGGAAAGGGAATAAATGTGGAGAGAATGCAATAAATTAGTATAATTTTGCTAAACAGAACTAGTTCATTAGCAAGAAGCAGATAAAGGCATCAGTACGATCATTAAACGGAGGGTGCAGGAAAAATTTCAATAGCTAAGTCATCTCCGTAAAGCTGAAACAATTAATCAATTAGTTCTTCAAAAGAAAATTAATCAGCACCTTTCTCTTAATATCTGGTTTATTGTTTCAATCCTTTTTAAAGCAAAAATGTCAAACATTTGCTGGTGCTGGCTGCTGTTCTTTGTCATATACAATAGTTAACTATATGCTATAATGTTTTTAGGTTTTTGGTCAAACAAAACAAGACCCAGCTTTGGGTTCTGCTAAATTATAAAGGGCACAATTTAATGCCATTTTATAGACAAAACAATCAATAGATTCATTCATCAGCAGATTATTCAATAACGAAAATAATCGCTCAGTTCATTTGGGTCATTGACAGTCAGCTGAACAAGGTCAATGGACTCTTCAAATTTAATTTAATTTCAGAGATGTTAACATAAGTTGATCTTCATAATATAACATAATCAGGGTCATTTATTCAGAATTCAATAGTTCTGTTTCGATTTTTGCATTTTCTCAAAAGTGGATATTAGAGATGTCAGAGGAAATGTGGAGAGAGACATCATTGACATCACAGTATATCAAACACAACTTAACAGCCAGGCCACCATGCCTTCCTTTTAAAACATGACTTTCAACTATAGGGCTGCAAGTATTTTCATTATTGATTAATCTGCTTTTTATTTTGACAACTGATTGATTCCATTTTTTAGTCTATCGATGTCAGAAAAATGGAAACGATGGCATCTTCAAATACCTTGTTTTGTCCAATGAACTGTTTGAAAAACAGTGAGCAACCTCCAGGTCTAGAAAGTGAAGCCAATGTGGAAGTGCCTGAAACTTGCATTATTTCTAATAGCCAGCAGGGGGCGACTCCTGTGGTTGCAAAAAGAAGTTTGATTGTATAGAAGTCTATGAGAAAATGACGCTACTTCTCACTTGATTTATTACCTCAGTAAACATTGTAAACATGAGTTTATGGTCCCAATCGCTAGTTTCAAGTCTTCTTCACTACAGCATGATAAATTATGGTCTCGTTTAGAGTCAAATAGATCAATAATAATGGATATTTTGATTTTACTTCTGTTGGTTCTTGTAGCCAACAATAGAACAAGTAGAGCTTTCACCTTGCTGGAGGAGGTTCTATGACAGACGAACCCCATAGGACGTCTTCTCCAGCAGCAAGTAGCTTTTCTGATACATTGGCGGTCTCTAGACGCACTAGGGACACGTACTCGTGTTTAAAAGCTACGGGAAAAAAAGTGCATTTGCATAATATGACACCTTTAAATCACCTTTAAAAGCCAATCTCCTCTAATGTCTTCCATGAACAAGATGATTTACCAACAGAGCAGATATCAGGTGGATTTGTTCACGTATTCTTCATTTTAAGCACTGCTTTGAGTATAGAAATGTGAGGGTGGAGGACACTTCAGATCTACCAGTTAGTTAACCAAATTTCCAACATTTAGTTCAACAGTGGTTGAACCTTTTGCACCGGTCTATTCTTCTTTTATACAGTGACTCAGAGCCATGTAACCGACTGTCTAGAGGCAGAGAGCTATTTAAATGTGTGCTCGACCTAATAAATGACATTACACACTGTTAAGTTAAATAGATTTGATTCAGTGAACACTTGAGTTTATAAAACTATACCTCCAGCAACCCATCAGTGGTGGAAAGTAATTAAGCACATTTACTCTAATTGTACATAAGAGCAATTTTGAGGTCCTTCTGTTGTTTATATTTGCATACTTGTTTATGTTTTATTACACTAAATGGAAATATTTGACTTTTTATTACACTACATTACATAAGTTGTTAGCAATTCCACCAGTTATTTTTCTCTAAACTGTCCAGATGGTTTCATTTAAATAACTCTTTAAAGTTGTCATCCATAAAAATCCTTATTTTCATGAAATCAAACACCATTTTTGGTGCTATTTATGGTCTGCATTTTTTTCTGCAATATCCATTCTATGGATTTACATTCTGAAAATATATTTCTATAAAGTCATTTTAATTAGTTCCTGCCCTGGATTTAAATTGCCTCCCTATGTATACCTATAATGTGTTTGTTTAGTTGCACTTACACAAAAGATTCACAGGTTGCTTTTCTGTTGTATTTCTGAAAAAGAAAAAATAGCTGCTTAAGGAGTGTTTGCTGTAATATTAAACCACATTCGAATGATTACAACTTTCAAAGAGGTAAAAATATCCATTATTTCACAATAAAAGATGAGATTAGAGACAAATCAAAACAATGTATACACATTTTTGTTGCAGAACTACTTCTACTCCATTAATCCTCTCCAGTTTATTTTGTGACCCTTAGAATGGGGCCGTGCCCTTAGGTTGGAAACCACTGGATTACACTACCTATATAATATAGTTTAAAAGTAGCTCCACCCTGGTCAGCTACAACAATAAAATGCTGCTTATCCATTAATACATCAGTATAAACCTTCTAATAATGTTCTATATGATAATATATCAGTCACAGAGGCCACTTTCCTGCCCAACAACTAACAGCAGCTAGCAGTTGTCGTCCTCAGCGAGTGACCTATAATAAGCTATCAAAGTCGGTGTAATGGCCTCCAAATACGGAGCGGGAGTTAACATTCAGAGCACGTCGCTGAGGTGTAAGTATGAGCCCTGATCCAGCCAGGTGACTGCAGGGAAGGCCATTCATATTCAAGCCTAACACGGACCCTCTGTTTCATCCATTATTCATGAGAGTCTTCCTCAAGCCTGCCTCATCCCCTGGCCTCCTGGTCTCCGCCTCCCACACTGTAACATACCTGAACTAGCCGTAAAAGCGGTTATTCACTGCACATTAGAGGGACTGGATGTGGGCTAATGCGGGAGTGGAGAGAGGCGTTCAAGGGTATCAAATACGGAGCCCCGATTTGGAGGAATTCGACTCATGAATCACCCCGAGCAAAGGGAGCAAAAGAGGGATGACCCTGATTCATTGGTCTGTTTGTCTCCTATTCTCTTTCTCTCTCTCTAGAAACAGCTGCAAAATAACAATTCTTGCTGCTTGCACACGCTTCCTCTGTAGCACACCCTTCAGCATTAACAAAACTTTAACTCTCATTCTTGCAAACATTGAACTCCCATTATACTTGACCAGCCAGGTACATTGCTGCAGGTCCTCTAATGTTATCTTCTGCTCCGAGAGCACAACACAAGTGCATACTTGCCCTTGAAAAAGCAGAATGACTAACGCGTTTTCCACAAGGTGTTCATCGCCTTGAAGAAGCTCCCGTAACACAGCATGAGCATTTAGCCCTGATACAGTACGTCTCATTACTCTGATTGCTTGTCAGCATACAGGCGTTAACACCACAACCACAGAGACTTCATCAAGGAGGCAGAAAAACACACCCAGGCACTTTCATCACTAAACACTGATGGTCACTTTATGCAGACACAGTTCAGCATAAAGCTATCAGAAAAGCACATCTCATAAACAAACGCGGCGAGGGACGCGCAGATGCGCAGCTAATCACTTAGAGCGGCAAGAATAATTGGTCGACATTGATTGTGCTTATCTTGCCCTCCATAAACTCAGCCACAAAGTGTATTGTTTGTGTGTGTGTGTGTGTGTGTGTGTGTGTGTGTGTGTGTGTGTGTGTGTGTGTGTGTGTGTGTGAGTTCCCCTGAGCTTTCGGCCTATTTGCATGATTAATCTGTTTGTCATCCCATGGTGAGGCAAAAGGTCAGAACAATAAAGTAGATATTTCAATTCCATTTTAAATTTGCTTTTCTCACTCTTAATATAGATTGGTATTAAACTTCCAGTTTATTACAACCTGAGTCTTATTTTCAGAGTTTTTCTATAAAAAAATAAGACAATATTATACACACCTGCTTAACTGCCGAGAGCTGAGAATGCAATAGGGTTGGGCGATTGGAGGAATATTATCAGCGATTGGCTGAGTACATCGCCGGTTGTTTCTTTGGGGGGTGATTGGCCGATGTTTGTCATTTTATTTTGCTAATTTAATGGTCTGCCTCCGAAGAACGGGAGCTGCTCGGCTGCTGCTCAGTGGGCAGGGAGAGATACAGCGGGGGAAAACGGTGTGCAGAGCCGGCATATTTTCACATCTAACTCTGTGAAATAAGAGTTTATTTCGATCAAACCAGAGTTGGAGAATGTTGGAAAGACTAACCCAGACGTCTTTGGTGAGTTTAATGTAATTTCTGTTGAGTTTGAATGAAGCGTGTTTTACGATGCTCCGCTGCTAGAACAGCTGATCTCACAGCTGAAACTACGACAGCGTGGAAGGGAAGGTAGAGTGCGCTGTGCCCACACACACACACACACACACACACACTCACACCTGCATGAATATATCGGCAATTGCAGGTTGTTGGGCTGACGATAGCCGGTTGGAAAATTTTAACATACAGTATCGCCCAACACTAGAATGCAACAACATTTAAAAACACAAAGCATGAAACATGAGATGTCACATCAAAGTTGTAATAAACCGTATCCTATAAATACTTCTTAAAGTTAGATCAAATCAAAATCAAACCACTTTTTTATGCTAATTATGGTCGTCATTTCTCATCGATAGTCATTTAATGTATCTAAATTCTGTAACTATCTCTATATAGTAGTTTTCATTGTTTGTGGCGGAGTCCGCCATTCTGGCACTGGATTCAAATTGCCTTCACACACACGAGAAATTCACAAGAAACGATGCAGCATGTAATCCAGCGTCACTGTGTGATTCTATCTCATCGATCTCAGCTTCACTGTTTACTATTCACTCTCCTACAGCCGTGTAAAGCGGGATTTATGCTTGCCACATCCACGAGGGTCGCGAGTGTCCGTACGGCCAAAGTGAGGTCACTCCATCAGACAAGGCCTTTCACAAGGGTTCCATGTGGCAGGTATTCGACTGTCCGTGCACATCCACGTTTTGGGATTTTTGGTTTGAGTATAAAAGATCCAAACGTTTCCTCGTCAAGATTCCAAGTCAGCTCATGTCGTTGCGACCGTCTTTGGTCAAGTTATCAAGTTACTGCTAATGCAAACCGAACATTTCCTACAGCTGCTGGTTCACATTTAAATCATTCAACCGGCGAAACATAGGGTGGCTTTCATTATGAAGCACTCACAGGAAACGTAAAGTATTTGTCACAGAATTAGCACTGACAGCAATTGTTCATCAATAATGCAACCAGGACTGAAATATTTGAACTGTAAAAATACTATAATTTAAGGTACTACACCTCTTTGTCCCACAACCCCCCTTCTTCCCTCTGCCATTTTTTTTGTTTGTTTCCCAGAAGATGAGACACCAGCTAGGTCTGCATTGACAACAAGTGATTCTCACTCTGCAGACGTCTGCATACAATCTCTCGTGAAATGCTCAAAACAGTATTTTCTGACCATGTGTATTTAGCAAGATTCCTACAAGTATACCTGTGTCAAACACAATTGTGCTCGGCGTAATCTGCGAAAGCCAATTTCACACTGAGCTGTATTTTATATTGCCCTGGAGCCAGGCAATGCTCACAAGGCTTGCAGTGGGAAATACAAGCGGGTAAACTTCGAGCACGAACAGCAAATGGCTGCAGACTTGTGTACGCACCCTGCATTTTGATATTATCCGACAGCCTTTATTTATCCACATACGTTGCAAACACAAACACAGAAATGCTAAACTCGTGGAGTTTGTGGCTTGTGTCCGTTCCAAAAAAAAAAAAAAATTGAGGAGGGACATTTTTAGATGTAGTGTAGTGGGTTGTGGCTGAGGTTGGGAGTGGGGGGGCTTGAAGTGGGTTTGGCAGCAGTGTGTTTATTGAGTTGGCAAAAGAGCAGTGGAGCCTCATGACTTAAACATGAAGTAAGAGTGTGATAAGTGTGTGTGCATTTTGGTTTGTGAGTCTGTTTCGGCACTTTTCCTTTGGAGGCGAGAAAGGAACCATGCTAAACCCATTACAACAAACAGTGTACCCCCTAAGAGATCTCTCTCTCCATCTCTCCCTCCCTCTATTTCTAACTGGGTCAGTAGTAGACTTCCCTTTTCTCAATTGCTGGGTGTAAACAAAGAGACAACAAACACACACCTCCCCGCATGTTCAGTTCACAACCTAACAACCACCTGTGCAATTTTCTCTATCTCAGTATAGTGGTAGTAGAAATGCTCCAGCGCTACCAATCACTGGGTCAACTCTGCGCCAGTCCAAAAGGGCCTCGCTATGTCCGACCGAAATAGCACTGCTTTAAAAAAACACAGCGAGAGGCTGTGTTGGTGCAGGCGTGTTGCTATTGATCCAAGGAGTCCAGTCTGAGTACATGTTCAAAACACTCTGAAGCAGGATTTTACAGTTCTGGAAAGTTATTACCAAATTACTTTTTATTCAGCAAAAAATTATGCCAAGTTAGACTTTTTTTGCCAGTTGCCCTTTGAAAATGGCCATGCCAGTTTTTCCTCGGCAAAATTGAGCGTAAGTTTGGAGCGTTATTTAACCTCCTTCGCAACAAGCTAGTATGACATGGTTGATACCAATGGATTGCTTAGGTTTTTTTAGATTATTTATTTTTATGATACCAGTATCTACACTCTAGCAAAAAAAAAAAAACTGAGCCCCCTACAACCTAAAAATCACAATGAGTTAATGCGTTAAAGAAATTAGTGAAGAAATTTGCGTTAACGTGTTATCATGTTAATTTTGACAGCCCTAGTATAAACGCAATACATTCAACGGCACCACAGATATACAGTACATGAGGATCCATGATGGAAAAGGCCTTTACACACCGGGCCGTTTTTTTTCTTGCAATCAATTCGTATGTCAATATATTTTTTCGAACTGTTTTTGCCATGAATACTTTCACACAGAACATGAATATTACACGTCGAAAAAGCGACGCAATTTTATCCGGAACGAGGCCGATTTTCACACCGTGAATAAAGGCATCAACCAATCACATTGTGCGGAGTGGGTTGAGTTACACCTATATCTATGAAACAACAACACGGAGGCTTCGTAGTCTGAACCGGGACGGCAACCTTTATTACTCCTTTCAACCTTAACAAAGGCAGTACAGGTCAGATCCACTTCTTCCGTTCTTTCCTTTCACAATAAACAAACATATAATATTCGCAGGCGGGTATTTCACATTTACGTGTTGTTCATCCGTCCCACCCCTGATGTGTAAAGGCCTTAAGTGTTACCTATAACCTCTGACTGCTTTCCTGCCCCCTCACCATGTAGGACCTCGACAACAACAAGGTGAGTGTTATAATTACACCAGCCTGCCCTGTCTCAGATGTTGAGTCTCACATAAGTGCCTGGAGACAGCAGGTTAAGAGCCCTCAGCGGGACTGCTTAATGCAGATGTGGTCAGGTGGGTTAGTAGTCGCTGCCCGCAATGAATGTGCATGGGGATATAATGTTTTACACACCCATACTCTACATCTCTCACAGACATACACCTACAGTAAGCACGCAGCCAATTTACACACACACACACACACACACACACAAACCCCGAGGCAATCAGCCAAAGGTTAGCTTGTTGATTTAGCTGAAACCAGCCAGGAATAAATAAATAAACGGCAGCAAGCGCAGTAAGACAGGATTCTTGATTTGCACCTCTGATCTAAACTTTGCACATTTGCAATATGTGTTGAATTAGTATGGTGTTTTTAAAATGGAAGCACAAGAAGGTCTGAGAGAGAGGACATATGTTCACACACAGACAAGCATGCATATGTATAGAGACATTTTTCACTTTGCAATTTGTGTTGTGACAGCTCCTCTATAGATGGTTATGACCTGAGTTAACCGAACATTTACACCCACCTGCATGCACACACACACATACAAACACACACACACACAGGAGAGTCATCTGTCACCGGAAGTCGGTGACCGTGAGTTGACCCTGAGCACCATGGGAATCCTTGGCTCCACAGTGAAAGGGCAACATGGATCTGTCTGTTAAACACAGACATGCAGACACAAACTAGACCCTAAGCATTGCTTTCATTCTTTCCTCTCTCGTTTAGACACACACAGCGCTAAACCCCTCCCCGCCAAGAACACACATCAAGTTATGGTTTCGTTTTCCATGCGGGGAGCCATTTGCGAAATCCTTTATCCTACATGTGCATTTCTAATGCAGCCACATTGAAGATAAGAGCTGAATAGCTTAGCGGGGCCTCTGCCTTCCGCTGCCTTCATCTTGGTACAATTATCATCTAATGTGACAGGTGACATTTTCTACCGCGTTGGGCTGGCCTCTTGTTGAGGATTCAAATGCATGATAATAGAGTGTAACTGAAAAAGACCATTTACTACAGTCTGCACTCAAAAACACATTACATGTGGACATCTTTTCAACGCTTTGGTGAATGCCATGCATATTTGTATGTAAAAAAAAGAGGGGCTAATGGAAGGCAGGGTTATGATGCAAAATGGTTTCATGCAGGCTTGAATGAGGTAATCAAAGAGGAGAATTATAGCTCTCTGTAAGTGGTCCTTCTGTTATATGGCTTCACTAAGCCTAACAACCGCAATCCCGCTAAACAGTCACGCGGCGATGGTTAACAACTCAGCAAGTCGGCCGGGGTTTCTCAATCTAGCCATGAGCGGTCAAAGCAGTAAGCAGGCGTACTTTCAATATCTTATAATCACCTACAGTGTACATAAAAGTACCCGTAGCAAAGTATCGCAAGGCAGTGCACGAGTCCGATGTGTCACATTGGCAACATCTAGCTCAAGAAGCTGACACAGATAAGTTAGTCGCTCTGACAAGAATCAATTTCTTTCATATAAGGAAAGCCAAAGGGCACTCTTACCCGGACCGAAGAGGCCAGACACACCGCCATCTGACGTTAAATATCAAAGTAGGCCCGCTACACATATTGACCATTTTCTTGTAAAATGTCCGGTGTAATCTGTAACACGTTTATTAACCGGCGGGAAAATTTCCTCACCGTCACATCCCTAGCGTGCAGACGATGTAAACCGGTAAGAAGTGAACCGCCGTCGTAACCCTCAAAAACCAGGGTTAAACCTGAAGTTACCTCGCTAACCACAAATCCTGCTCGGCCTCAGAGGCTTCACCGAGATCATTTTCTACTACTTTGAAAAGCAAAGCAAAGATAAAAGACTGTTTAAACCAACAATTCCCCTTACACCCTTTAAAGGCGAGCGCTTCACACTCTTCAAACTGTATGTTTTAACATCACATAGAGCAACTTGGCATCTTCAAGTATAAGTGTCATTAGCACAAACAACCAATCAAAATCAGAATATGCAAATGTTTCCACTATGGCTGAATTATTTTCTTTCCCACTGTATGCTGCAGAGCTTTTGGTCTGCCTATCCATTCAATACAAAATAGCCTTTCTCAATTGCAGCTAACAGAATCTGTCTATTTTCATGCTGTTCCCCGGACATTGAGCCGTGTAAAAGCAAACAATGGCTTGCAAAGACACTTGACAAGCCGGGGCAGCCACCAGTCTCATGGTTCCTCTGTTCACATTAACACACAGGTCACCTCTGGCCCACACACAACCACATACACTCCTAATTAATGTAACAAGGGGTAGAAGGAGGGAGGGGACAGCACGAGAGAGTGACAGCACGAGAGTGCAAGAGAGAGAGAGAGAGAGAGACGGAAAGCAAATGTGAGCAAAAGAAAGCGAGGTTAGAAAGGTCTTGCTGTACAAGCAAGACACCCTCATTACCACATAATCTCTGAAAGGAAGCGAAAAGAGAAAAGACGGCTAAGAAATGAGAGAGACGGAGAGTTGTGGGAGATTCAATTTGCATTGACGAGGTGTCAGCGGAGCTCAAGGCTAGTTGTTTAAACCTGGGGTTGGGAGGCAGAGGAGGAGCGGAGAGAGAATGGAGGGCTGAAGCACAAGATTAGAGGTGAAAGGGGCAGAAAAGGGAGAGACGGACAAGAGTAGAGAGAAAGAGGGCAAGAGGTCTCAAAAACAGTGGTCATTAGCAGGCAGAACACACGCCCCAAAGAGAGACACACATGCACACACACAGGGCTTCTCAGTAGGCTAAGCACATAGTCTTGATAGTGCATCATAATTAATATTTCATAGGCTGTCTCCTGCAGGTGAAGGGAGATGAAGACAAGATGGAGAGAAGCACCGAGGAGAAGAAAAAAGTAGAGGAGAGACAAATAAGCAAAGATTTTTTTTTATGTATGCATTTGCAAATTTGATTGTGCTCACATGCACTGCATGCGTTCGACATAGTGTACATTTGTGCACACGTGTGTATGCATCTGAATAATCTGCTGGTGATTCATCCTAAAACGACTTGTGCCAAAACCGTTGAGACGAGTCAGATCGAAAGTTTAACACATTACTATCTGTTTGGGTTGAATCTTCCTCACAGTGGATCATGAAACATGTTCGAAAATTGATTGATATATGCAGCAAAGTACTTCACCGCATTTTTTACCCCCACCTAGCTTATTCTGCAACATGTTTAGCCGCAGGTACTTTTGTGTCAATCAGTCATCCACGTGAAAGGTAGCACTGTAAATAAGCATATAATGAAAAACAAGTTGGCCATGAAGGGCCTGGCCGTTCCACCGGAGGCTCCGCTAGCTTTCCAGCCCTTTGTTTTGAGCAAATTGTCTGTTGCAGTTCCCCAACGGCCACTTTTCCTCCAGTAGCATTCATGAAAGATTGACACGGTAGAAGCTGGCTGAGTGGCACGGAGTCTCTGGAGCCGCTTAGATCAATGGGTGTCCTTTGAGCTTTCCTGCATTTCGTGAGGTACGGGGACCGAAGAAGGAGGGGAAACCAGATTACCATAGCATTAATAAAACAAACTGTAATCTGAAACAAGAGCAGAAACAAAAGGCTGCATCCGTGTTTCCCCCCAGGAGGAGTCTGTGCGACCGTGTGCCCACACTCGCACACACACACACACACATGAACACACGCATGCATAGTGGGATGCATCCATGCTTGTAATGGCATTGTTCCGCAGAAAGGTTCATTCATCCCAGTTCAGCATGCTCGGATGGAGGAAAGGGAGGTTAAAGAGAGAAGAGGGGATCCGAGGAAACAATGCCGGGAAATACCAGAGGAAGGAAGTACAGCAATACACAAGGTGAGAAGGACACATATAAAGTGTATGAAGGAGAAATGGAGAGATAAAGAAGGCCCTGCGGAATCAATAGAAGGACAGCAATGAATACAGAGAGTGAGACGAGGCTCATGGGAAGACAAAGACATGGAGCCTTATTTTCGTAAATCAAGGCACGCGGCACAAAGCATATCCAAGCGCACAAAGAAGAGTGCACATGGGATGTGATTTTTTGACATTTTCATAGCTGGTGCACACCCCACCTGCAGCGCGAGGAGGAATACATTATCAGAATCAAATGATTTATACATTTAAAGCTATTTGATGTTATGTTGCACTGACAGATCCATAATGGAGGGATAGATAAAAAAAGAAAGTGTTGGTGAAAACACGTCAGCATAGATTCTAACGAGGACTTGTTAGCACACTAAACAAACCTTATAATCTTCTACGGATTTTCAAGTACTTCAAGATCTCAGCTGGCAGGCCTCCTCATTATCCCACGAAGAGTCGTCTCCTAATGTGTTCACTTCCTTTGGAATGTACTTCAAACTGCCATTAGGGAAGGTGGTTTTCTTCCTTTAATCTTGATTCTCTCTACCTTTAAACTCAACAATGTTTTTTTGTATATTTGGCGTAAGTGCCAAAAACTGCAGTTCCTCAAATGGCCACTTAAGGCTCCAAATACAGAGTCAATCCCGATAGACCTCCATGCCCAACTTTACAGCAAAAATAAACATGTTTACAGCCTGGTACAAAAAACAATTTATGTCTCTATAGCTAATATCCTCGTTCATGACAACTGTAGGGAGGTGAATTTTTATATAACTCACCAGTTTGAATTAAATTAAGGCTTAAAGTTAGGCATAATGAGGGCGTGGACGCTTTGAGTGACAGTTGGGTGTCGTACCAAGTGACTAGCTGTCTGCTCTGCTACATCACATGGGCCCTCAGCTCCACCAACGAGCCACCTCTTTACCCAGTTTTGGATCATAAATTTATGGGTGACATCATGGAGACTACGTACACATTTTAAACAGTCTATGTATTGAACACAGTCTCTATAATGCAGGAAAGTGACGGTGCTATTTAGGTTTTGATCAGGTTTACCTCACACATTTTTCTCTATTGTCTGTTTATCATGACATGGATCCTCTCTTGCTTTCAACCTGACCCCCTGTAAAAGTACCTCTGCAACCTGTGAATTCACCCAATTACCCAAGTAGAGAAAGTATCCTTTAGGAGAGTTTCCACCGACAACAGTTATAATTAATTTGGTTTTACGAAGACATTCATTCCTCTCACATTACAAGGTCTCACACGAAAGCAATTTCTGCCACAAATGATTGATTCATTTTCATCAAAACACTGCTCAACTCCATGACAACCGATTAGAACATGAATGCACTTTGTGCCTTGTCCTGTTGACCTGCGCCAAGCAGTCGTGCAGTGGTTAGCACACATCTCAAAATATTAAAAGAAAGCAGATAAAGACAAGTATTGCATCATCTCTTTGCCTGCACGAAGCTCAGTCTTGCACTGCACGCAGGTACAAAAATAGAGCCCACATATAGAGACAGAGGGAGAGAAGGAAGACAGACCTCGTGTGGTCCAGTGCATCCACTATGAGCAGAAGGCAAATGAGTGCATCTTCATCGTGATTCAGGGCTGTTGTTGTGTTTTGGTGTTTTTTTTCGGGTCCTCTGCCGTGACTGGAGCATATGGCCCAGCTTAATCAACCTAACGATTCCCTCTGCCCTCCTCGTTAAACATTACCGAATGGAGTCTTACCTCACATAAACTTACCAGCAGATACAACCATATTAATATTCAGCCCATCGTTCCAAGCACAAACCAGTGGGTCGGTGGCATTTACTTAACTAACTTGGCTGGTATTTACTCCTATCACATAGGGGACCGATGGAAGACGAGGCAGATGGTGCATCTAATTGTCTGAGCTGGATTTCATTTCTTAGCCGTCTCTGACTTACTTTTTATTTAAGAATCGCACGTGTAACCGTCATAAGTGGGTTTTTCCAGTGGAATAGGCATGTGACGGAAATGAAAATCTAGTCCAAAGAGACCCTGAAAACATGTATTATTATAGAAGCTGGAGCCCCTGTGCCGCCGCCGTCCATGTCTTTGTCTACTGCTTTTTAATGGAAATGATGTGCAAATGGGTTTCTGCAAAAGCCAATACAACCAAATGGTTCCCCGACAATCACCGTCTCCTTTCCAATCTTTCTTTCTATTTCTGCTTTTTACTCTGTGGATGAGTAGCGTGTCGAGCAGCTACTGTTAGATTCTCGATACAGACACATCTCAGTAAAGCATAGCAACCTCCCAGAAGGTATAAACGAAAGAAAATATGGAGTGGAAAACTGGCTTTCCTCGAGTCGCCGGGGACAGAGGAAATGGAGTAACAAAAAAAAGTACAAATACAAGAGAAATGCATTGGTCAGGGTGGTGCTGGCGAGAGGGGAGGGTGATGGGGGGTACTTGGAACGAGGGGGAAATTAATTTAGCCGGGAGTGGGCTGTCAGAAGTGGTGATAATAGCAGGAGGTGAGATGATGATAGCCTTGACATGAGAGTGCTTACTGTGGGGATGCTAAGGCATGCTCCTGTGCACACATGCATGCGCACACAGGCTACATGAGAAACCCGGACAAGTTGGGTTGGCACATATGAATATTATACTCACAAACTCACCCAGACGCACTCGCACAAGCACATTAATACGCACACTTCAACGCCTCTGCTGTATCAGTCCTCCCAGATAAGTGAGCCCTTGCTGTGATGTCTTTTTGAAAATGGGATTTTGCACCATTTCCCCTATTTCACAGATGTTGCGTCTAGTGGCAGGGAGGAGCAACATTAAAGACAGATCTAGCAGATAGTACGCTAGCTCATCCTATTGCTGTGGAGCTCACAAAGCCTCTATGGGAGGCTACCTGTGTGTGATGCATTATGATATGAGGAGGATGGAAGGTAAGATAGCGAAATATTGGGCTTTGAGCAAACATACAGCGAGATGAAAACACTGAAAGACTGAATGCGTCTATGGATTACTCAAAGCATGTGTTGGTTTTCTGCCTCTCTTCTTCAATGCTTTTCAAGCACTTGTGCACACACATGCAAAAAAAAACAGAACATTTGTAGAATCTCTCGCTCTCTTTTCCTGCCAGGTTTCCACTTTTTTTTTTTCCACAGGATTCAGTGAGTGAAGGATGGCAAGTGAAGAGATGGTATCTAGTTTTCCAGAACATTAGCACCCGGCATGGTGTGGTGTAATGTTGCGTCTCTAATGCCCACAGCCAGTCATGTTCACTAATGATGTTGAATCACCACCGCAGGGTGCCTGCTAGTCACTCTGGTGATGGCGGTGTCAGTGGTGATGATGTTTGTCATGGGCACATTTAAGGAGAAACACTTAGATGGTAATTATTGCACTGGCACGGCGACGCCAATGAGGGGTTACAGCAGCCGAGGAGACCACGCTGTCACCCAGGACTCTATAAACGCCACCTCTCGTCTCTCAGATTTAGCTGTTTTAGGAGGTTTAGGTGTTTTTTCGGCTGTAGGTGTTTTGTTCATCCTCGTCTGTCCGTACTCACTGAAGCTGAGCAAGTTCACTATTACCTTGTCTGCTCCTCTCTGTGTATCTTTTCACCTGTCTCCATCTTCTTAGCTTTTTTTATGCTTCCAGGTTGTCCTCTGTTTTGTCTAAGACTCTATAGTGTTCAGCAGCCCAGGTGCCCTCAAGTCCTCTATCATTAATTTCTCTGTCTATCCTCTCGCTCTATCCGCTTTTGTCTTTCTCCTCTTGTCGCCTGGTTTCAGGCCATTATCATCCCTGGTTTCCATTCTCATATCATTCCATTTTTATTCCTCTTTTACGAGGAACCATTTCTAAAACTGCAGAGCCAAAGAGGAACTCGGGCGCCTTTGAAGCGACAATGGTCTGGGTGCTGAAAGCAATCTATATTCCAAAATGCTGCTGTTCAAAGTCGGACTTTCATGCTAGCTGAATAGAGGGCACCTTTTAACTCAGAGCCAGTAAAACTGTCATAAAGTTTTTTACTTAAATCTCCCATTCCTTTTTTTAGCAGACAGAAAAATTGGATATTAGGCTTTGAAGGGGAAGTCTTTTTAACACGGCAGGAAGGGTTAAATTTTACAAAACGCAGCAACCTCTGCTATTAATAAGAACAGTGCACATTACAGCATACAGGGAGTTGACTTTATATGATTGAAATATTTAAGAGCTAAAAGGTAAGGGAATGAAAAATCTGCAGTTTTCACTTTGATTCCTTTTAGGAGCCGTTTCCCAATAACTTGCTCCATGTTTTTTATGGAGAAACATACCTTTATTGTTTGGGGGTTATTGTTTCCAGTAAAATGGGTTTGGCTTCCTTTCAGTCCCTCCGATTCTTTATTAGTTTTAAAAAGTGGCAATTACCCTTTAAAGGTCAAACAGCCAATCAGGCCACTTCCTTTCACTGGCACTTTTTAATGACCTTGCTGTGGCACACATTAATGACCTGGGTATTCGTGGGAGCCCTGTGAGAGATACTTAATGCTGCATTTACATTCAACCTTTGTACAGTACTTCCATTTACCGTACGCCCTGTACATTTCTCTGTTTCCATTTCTTCTACACAGATACAGTAGTTTCCCTCCAAGTAGTCTACTCTGTGTTGCAATGCATTTCTGCAGTGTTAAATGAAACAATTATGACAATTAGTTGGTGGTAATCTGTCAAAATCAGCATGCTACATGCTGCATGAACACATGTAGAGTAATTAAACAGCAAAGCAGACCATCTATAATTCATGATGTGACACTGATGTGAAAGACTTGTATAAATAGAAAAACTAGACATCAAAGTGCAAGTGCTCAGTTGCACTGCTATTCCCGAAGGTCGCTCTCCTAAGAAACAAAAGCCTCACTTTCGCTCTTCTTTCCCGTCCTCTAGCAGAGCACCGGCACTCACTCGCACACTGCAATCACAATCAGAGTAAGGGATAGGTGCACGCATACACAGGTGTCCACGCAGATGGGTAAACACACATGCATTAGACTCAAGACAGCAGGCACACTCACCCTCACCCATACTCATGCCAATCAGCGGGCTTGTCAGATGCAGGGAATGACAGCTCTGTAATCAGCAGGTAATGATGGGACCCCCATAGAGAGGAGGGGAAAGGAGAGGAGAGGAGAGGAGAGGAGAGGAGAGGAGAGGAGAGGAGATGAGAGGAGAGGAGCTGTCATGAGGCCCTTCCAAGCAGCATAGGGGGACTGAATCTGAATTGGATCGCAGCGTTTCAATGAGAGCCTGTCAGCACCAGGTGCCTGGTGAATGCTGCTCCCTCCCCACCTCATGCACACACACACACATACACACATCCTCTCGACTCATCTCACTTTGCACTCACTCACACCACCTGGCCCATGCCATCTAAGCACAGTGGGGTCTCTCCCTCTCCATCTCTCTCTTCCGTAGGATAAGGCAGATTTACAGCTCATCAGGCTCTTTTTCCACTTACACGGGATGAAGATCTGTCTACACTGAAATGACTGATGAATGGCTGATTGGAGCGAGGACCCACGCTGAGCGCACTCACGGACCAATATAGATATGCAAAGACATAGTCTACAATTATGGGCAGGAAACATGAAATGTGGTAATCATAAAATCAGAGGCGAGATGTTGCAGCTGCCTCGCCGCATACACTCACACACTCACATGAACAAACACTAAAATCAAATGTTAACTGTGGAATCTTTCAGTGGATCTTAACTGTGTATCTAACCTCACTTCCAACTCATAACAGTCTGTGACTTTCAATACTTGAGCACATTTAAAACTTAAGGTGTGAAGATGTCAAAGTAACGCAATGAACGAGATTAAATCGAATGTGTTAGTCGTGTTAGAGCGTTGTTAAAATGACACTGATAACCTCTTCAGGTAACAAGTATCCCTATCACGCGTCCCACAGGCACAACGTTTAACCGTGACTAGCTCGAAATCCACAAAACCAGCCTGAAAGTGAATAAAGTCTGAACCGATTGCATGACAGTTTATGGAGCAGAGCCGTTTAGTTGTCGGACCCTGGTCGGAGCTGGCCAATGCTACGCTATGACTGCGTTCGAGGGGCGGGACTTAGCAAAGGGTTTGTGCTGCGTTACAGTGATGGCAGACTATGTGGTCTCTATGCCCTCTCCAACACAACACAACTAGGGCTGTCAATCGATTCAAATATTTAATCACGATTAATCGCATCACTGTCCATAGTTAATCACAAATTAATTGCACATTTTTTTATCTGTTCAAAATGTACCTTAAAGGGAGATTTTCAAGTATTTAAAATACTCTTATCAACATGGGAGTGGGAAAATGTGCTTGTTTAATGCAAATGTATGTATATATTTATTATTAGAAATCAATTAACAACACAAAACAATGATAAATATTGTCCAGAAACCCTCACAGGTACTGCATTTAGCATAAATAAATATGCTAAAATCATAACATGGCAAACTCAAGCCCAACAGGCAACAAAAGCTGTGACTCGTGGGTACCCATAGAACCCATTTTCATTCACATATCTTGAGGTCAGAGGTCTCTGCTTAAGTTTGGAGCATTTTTAGCCTCCTACCCGGACAAGCTTCTATGACAGGATTTCTAGATTCCCGCTACAACCTAAAAATGGAAAGTTGCCTTAATGTATTATTATCACGTTAACTGTGACAGCCCTAAACACAACACAGCAAAACAATATATTGTGTAAGTTGAGCCATAGATTTCTATTCTATTCTTGCACAAAATATATAGATTCAAGCACTTTCAATGACCCATGTCTATTTATCTCTATTTATCAAGGCCTTGATTTTTCTCCCTCAAATTCACAAGCTTTTACAGATTTCAAAGATCCGTGGTAACCACGTGTAAAACAACTCTCATTGGAAAAAGGAGGTTGCGCTTCAACAATGGGATTCACGGTGGAGTGCTATATCCAAAGTTCAATGAGCATATTCCCAAAAAATATGAAAGGTAGCGCATCCCAGACTTCAAAGTCAAGGAGGACAAAATACACTGTCTGTCTGTGTAGTTGCATATATACACGTCTGAGTGTGTGCGTAGTCTTGTGAGTGTGTGTGTGTGTGTGTGTGTGTGTGTGTGTGTGTGTGTTTGGGACTGTGAAATTGATTGTGGCTGGACAGGAGGCAGGCAGGCAGGCGTGTGGTGGTGCCCAAGGGGCAGGACAGTGCTGAGTGAGCAATACTTCACCTGCACTGGAGACACACACACACACACTCACACACATGCACACACAAACATCTAAACTTTGTCACACACACCCTGACCATTAAGATTTACTCTAGTCATCCAGCTCATTGATCTGAGGCAGGAACGGAGAGAAAAGGAGAAGAGAGAGAGAGCGCCGGAGAGAAAAATAGAAAGGCAGAGACAGACGGCGAGGTCTTGACATAAAGATTAACCTTGAAGCAACGGTGTAAATGTGAGATGGAGAGGGTGAAGTCACCTCAGGCTTTGCTGGACACGTCTTTGTTTGTATCTCCTGCTCAGACGCTTGGACAATATTTAATCCCCATCCGAGATGATACTGAATCCATTCTGAGGTTAGACCACTTTGAACTACAATAGATGACAGATATGTCAGAGAGCCCTTAAACGTGTTTTAACTCACTAAATTCATTGCATAAGGTAACATAAGTGGCACTGATGGAGATATTAAAAAAGGAAAATTCACAGGTACAACTGCCGATGAGCTCCTCTGAGAACAATAGACAGAATAAAAAAGATGTGATGATAAATAATGGATAACTCATATCTCCTTCAACATGAAGCCTTAAGGCGAGACAAAGACTCCCCTGGAGACCTTCATATTTTAACATCATCTCTACATTAGACATGCAGAGAACGTCTTTTACCTGCGCAGCTTTCAGTCTCTGAACACCTCTGGTTTGTGTTCGACTGTATGTGTGTGTGTGTGTGTGTGTGCGTGTGCGTGTCTGGGAAGGCCGATTCTTTTAACTAACTCAATTCTTTCATGCTGTCCAGCCATATTGGATTGAATCAATTCATATTCTTTTGATTCACCTTTCCAAAAATGTCAATTGTGTAGCTACACTAACAGCGATTTAGTCTCAGACGAAATAAGAAATGAAGAGCTGCGCCATCACAAAAACAAAGAGAAATACTCTACAGTCTAAAGGTATTCATTTGAAAAGGGCACAGGCCCAGCAGCTATTAGTGCAATCCAAGTGAAGCTAGGTTAACTGTCCTCCTGCTTCTAAGTAACATAAGGCCTGTTGGTCTCATCCAACTGGGAGTAACGATGAATCTAGATTATACAGCTAACCTGGTTGACTACCGACTGACTGATTGTAGCAACTGCAAAACAATCTGAGAAATGTGGACCGTATTGTGCCCACACATTGAAGTCATTGATTTTAATGATGAAACTAGGGATGCAAAACCGAACCGTAAAAAAAACCCGAACTGCTCAATGACGTATAAACTGAACCGTGGGCTTGTTGAACCGTTGCTGCACTAGTAGAGGCCTGCTAATTATTTGATGAGGTGCCAGAGACATAGAAGAGGCAATTATCTAAACATAGGCCTACTTGACCATTAAAGGAATTTCAGCAGGTAAAAAGGAGTGAGTGGGCTATAATCTGTCAGATATAATCCTCATGAATGAAATCAAAACATTTCAGTCACAAGGTAGGAGCTGAAATCAGTTTTTGGCAGGTGAAAACTGTATTTTATGGGTTGTGATGGTCCTTTAAAGGAATTTCAGCAGGTGAAAAGGAGTGAGTGGGCTATCTGGGATACTGGCCTAGTGTAGTTCAGTGTATCTATTTTACTGATTTTCAATTCATATAGCCCAAATACTCATGCTAATAAATACATAAAGTTGTTTGTACATTAAGTAGCCTGCCTTATATCATGTATAAAATCAGTGTAATAGCTTCATATGACATAGAAATATCATTCATTACTTTCAATCAATCAATCATTACTATCATTTGTATTGTAGTTAAATAAGAACAACACATTTATACTCCACCCAGAGTAGGAAACTTTATTGTCTTGAGCTTAAAATAAAACTCAGGTAGCCAAAAGTTGAAGGCAATTTTTTTGTGACCTTCCATTATTTCAAAACCGCAACCCACGCTTCCCCCAGCCAGCCTTGTTTCAATGTCAAACTCTAACCTGTTTATAGATATGTGTCCTTCATGTAATACTTTCAAGGAGGACGGAATGTATTTCTCGCTCTTTTTGTGCATGAAGTACATATTTGCATTTTAGGACATTGTGCTCGTTTCGCTCAGATCTCAAGGGACCGGGCTGTAAAGTAGAGTGACAGATTGTCCTTTTCTGCCTCGCGGATTGCTTTGGCAAAGGTAGCCTGCTGACAAGAAACACTCTGTGCAATAATAATTACAATGAACGGAAGTATTGATAGTTATTTATGAGACAGGTCTCACATTAAACAGTCTCATAGATTAGGCGTAAATGTATCCAGTCTAAATGGTGTAATATAGCGTTTCTGCAATATTGCTTTTTCACAGACTTACTTACAACCCATAAGGGATAATAATTCATGGGGCGGCGAGGGAGAGACGGAGGGAGGGGAAGAAGGAGAGAATCTGAGTAGAGCTGCTTGTTAAGTAGTTGAGCTCTTTATAAATATCACATGCATCCTCTTTTAATGAACAACATGGGTTAAATCCAGTGCACCTGTGCATACACACACACTAACAAACAAACACCAACATGCTCACAGACACAGTCCATCAATACACTCGTGGCTGAGAGTAGAAATAAAGAGTCCACAACAGAGGAAATGTGCAGGAAAAGAAAAGAGCAGAGTGTAATTTTATGTAACTCCGTGTTGGAGCTTTGAGGGAGGGAAAGACTCAACAAGTGCCCTATTGTTGCTTTTGTTTGTTCCCAGGAAGGCTTAACAAGAGAGTCTAACACGCTCTTATTGTTCTCTCCAAACGCCACACAGCATGATGAACTTCAAAGCACTTAGCTCCTGACAGTTATGCACACAGTCACACTACGGCACGCGCACGCCCACACACACACATGCAACGACGGCGACGAACGCAGCCACAAAGGAAACTGCCTACATGTTCGAAAAATACGCCATAAACAAAAGCGCGCAGACTTGGTGTGTAAAGATCCAACTAATGAATCAATATGCTGAGTGTAACATTGGCTTCCACATAAAGCCCAGGAAAGCGTTTTAATGTGATACTGCTGACGCTCATCCAAAATCCCCAAAAAAGACAATAATATGTTCCCCTCGCAAACACATTACAGGAGAGAATGAAGCACTGAGTTTATTAGCGAGAGCTCTCGAGGCCTTTGGCCGCACGTTGCGAATATTGACGGATCTGCAATAACAATCTCGCAAAAGAGAGGAAACACATTGAGAAGATGGAGGACGAGCGAGAGAGGAGAAATGATGAAAATGAGGTAATAAAGAAGAAAAACCCAAGGACACAAGATGCCTGCGAACCTGAGAGAGGAGTCGAAAGAGACAAATGGGACATGAATGGATGCAGATGAGATGCAAAGAGGCATGACATCAGAGAAGGCAATGCGACCGAGAGATGGAGAGAAGACGGCATCAAAGGATGAGTAATGCTAAATTTATTCCTGTCCTCCATCTACTCCATCTAACTCCCTTCTATTCTACCAGAGTGCAAACAGCTCTCCATCAACATGAGATGAGATTTTTGCATTTCCCCCGGTCGCTTAAAACAGATATACTGTTATAGCTTCGTCAACAGCAAACGGTACGTCTTTGTTCGGTTCTTGGCTCGCTGACGCCGATATAAATTCTTTATTTTACAGTATTCCCGCCCTCCCTTCAGTCTAACCAGGATGACAGTGATAAAGATGTCCATTGCCCAGCACTCCCAACCAGATGTGGGGATACAAGACAGCAGCCTCACACACCTATGGAGAAGAAAAGAAGACAAAACTCCCATTGTGTTTCTTTCCCACCCAGAAAAATGTCTTTACATAGTCGATCTTTTTCAATCTGCTGCCCACCTTTCTTCCTTTATATCCAGACATCATGTCACAGAAGGCATTGTAGAGCTTTGTGCATGAATGAACGTTGCATTGCTTTGAGCTCAAGTGTTATTCTCCTCATTAACGACACAATGACGTGTCAATTGTGTTTTTGTCTCAGCGGCATTTGTCAAACCAGCTCACACTTCAAACTCAACTATTACAATGATAAAAGGGCCTGGTTTGAGATCCTGCCTCTTTCTGCCTCAGCTGTTTTCTCCACTATTCCTTATAGTGTGCGGCACCATACCCATCATTCTTCCTGTCAAATAAAGTGTCAGAAAAAAAAAGAATAAACTGTCCTCGTCTCCTTCCAAAACCGAGATCTGCGCATTAGAGGAGAAAAAAAGCGAGAGATGAAGAACGGGGAAACAGCAGAAAAGACAAATGTGTGTGATGAGGAAGAAGGGTAGGAGGAGGGGAAAAGGATGGAAGAATAGGGTCAGTTCAGGAAAAATAAATGTTTTTATGGATTTAATGCAGGTTTATGTTATGAAAAACTTCTGTTATAATTTGGTTTACACGTCACAGCACCATCACAGATGGAGCCACAATGATTGAGCAAGGTATCTGCCAAGCAAGAGTGTTGTTTCAGAGTAAAATCTGACACTTCAACATAATCTTCATAGGTAAGATACAGAATTTAAATAAAACATCATAAAACACAACATAAAACATCACTTCTTAGTCCCTCATGTACAACAAGACTAAGGGCCCTATTTAAGTCTGTTAAGTCTTTAGTCTCTTAATTAATCATAGGTGTGTTTTGGGTGTAACATATATCAAATAGGGATATCAGGCCGATACTGACTCAAATAGCTGGATCAGATATCGGTGACAATGGGGCAGATCTATTCAATTCAATCTTATGTTTATATACTATATACATTATATACTGTAATTTTAATTCCTGTTTAAGTTTTGAACAATTTGTTGCTGTATTGAAAAGGTTTACACTTGAATTGTAATTCCTGTTAATTTTGAAGATTATTTACTAAGTTGCCGGTGTACGATTTATTATTTTAATAAGAAATAACAATTCACTAAATATATATATATATTCATATATGTATTTATTTGTTACATTTGTTTTACAAAGTTAGTAAAGCAATGTTTAAGTCAAGCCTGATGTTGCCTTATACATAACAGAATGATCCCAGTGAGGCATACAACTTATTAATTACACACTGGAATCGGATCGGTACTGTGTATCGGCCGATATCCAAAGCCCAGGTGTCGCTATCGGTACTGGGACTGAAAAAGTCAGATTGGTGCATCCCTAATATTAAACCGATCAGACTATCGTCTTCCATCCCCTTTAAAAGTCAGCTGCACCTGCACCAGGCGTATTGCTATTTAAATGGCAGATTCAGCAAATTAGAGAAGCAAGCGGTTTTCTGCGGTGAAAATGTTGTTTTGACGGCAACATATATGGGTTAAAGCAGAATATTTTGTTAAATAAAAACATGTGAATTTTGGAAATGATTATCTTTTTTCATTAAATATTGACATGTGAACTTTACAACACTTATTGGAAATGTTTGGATCACACGAGTCGGAAACAATCCCACGTAGCCATCACTGGAATCTAGTTTCACAACTAGCATAATATGAACTGATCTTCATCTTCAACTGTGCAGAAATTCCAGTTTTAAACAGAATGAATAGACTTGAAAAGAGAGAAAGCTGTAGAGCATTCAAACACTTTACAATTCAGCTTGAGAAGGAAATGAATGTTTGTGCCAAATTTCAAGGCAATCCATCAAACATTTGCAGAGATATTTCAGTCTGGAACAAAGTGGTGGACCGACAGGCGGAAGCAACAGACCGGCATTGCCCTAGAGCCATGCTGCTACAGCAGCATGACTAAAAACGTCATACATACAGTCCTTGATATGAACATTGTAATCTTGTGCATACCTTTACAAGCAATGTGAACTCTTTACTGTCACTTGAGCCGTGTAGAAAATGTTCAGGTCCTAAGTAGTGATTTTTACAAAAAAATGACTCAAGGTCCTTTTCAAACCTGTCACCATGAGCATTTAGGAATCACATACAGTGCAAGAGGCTGAAGACAGAGAGGCAGACTAATGTAAAGTGGAGGGGGGAGTCACAGAGAGAGAGAGAGAGCACCGTGCTCCTACAGTAAATCAGGTCTGACGGAGTGACCTTTGATAGCCCCAGACAGAAAAGGTTACATGAACGGTGGAGAAAATGGGTCCATCTGTCACTTACCAGCTAGCTATAAATGATGTTGTGTGTGTGTGTGTGCATTTGTGTGTGTGTGTGTGTGTGTGTGTGTCTGTTTGAGGTCAAACGAACAAAGAAAACTAGGTGTATCTTTCTTTCATCCACAGTAAATTAACAATACATTGTTCTCTCGCTCTCGCTCTCTCTCTCTCTCTCTCTCTCTCTCTCTCTCTCTCTCTCTCTCTCTCTCTCTCTCTCTCTATATATACTGTAAACACTTTCTCCTTCATGCTTACTGAAGGATACTGAGAAGGTTTTCTGTGGTACTGCACATAAGCACAGGTAGATCTGTTATATAGACTGTAATGCATAGGTTGTCATATATAAAAGCATTTTTTTAAATCAGGGAATGTGAAATAAACATAGAGTATGTAAACAGGTTATATGCTAGTTGAAATGGCTCTCTCTTAACAATACAACACAACAGTGGTATAACCTTTACCCAATTCATCAAATTCTTTGTTGCATTTGCCGTTTTAAACATCCAATGTCAGGTCTTTCCCTACTCTGATTCTAAGAAAGTGAATAATATCACATTGGCAACAGCAGCAGCAGTGATCATTTGGATTACAAAGAGTACCATGTAAGTCTGCTCCATTAACAGAATGTGCAAGATGGCGATTCTGTTTCATTGCAAAGTCTCTAAGAAAGTGCAGCACCACCACAATAACCACAGCCAGGAATAAAAAAAACAAAAAAGCAGCAGCATAAAATTAAGTAGCATTCGTCTGGTGGTTCAAATCCCGGTTACACATAATTATAGTCAGTCATCAGCCCCGCTAAGGCAGTTTAATAAGTAAATGCTTTGTTGGAGGGCATGATGACAGCTCACCTATTATTGCTGGCAACACTAATTTACATCCCAAGCTACGCCAGTTGTCCATGCCCTTGATACTCCCTTAAGTCCCCTATGCCCCCGTAGTGCCAAATGTGCTAAATTAAGCTTACTGTATTTTACAAACCTCAGCGACCCATGCTATCTAATAAACTACTAATGGAGGGAAACACAGGCATCTCATTAGGAGGTTGCCAAAAGACACACACACACACACACACACACACACACACACACACACAAACACACAAACACACACGCAACTTGCGGCAACTTTCCTCTGGCTCAGAGCCGGACATTAATGATGTTCCAGCTGGTTTTAACAACTATTTATTTATTGAGGGAGTAATTTTGCAGTGCAGGGAACCTGATGAAGGTGTTTGGGGAATTCTTGTGTATTAATCAACCTGCAGTGTTTGTCTTTTTTCGGAGAGGAGAGGAGCAAGGGCAAGGCTTTTATATTATTCACTCGTGTACACGCACACGTGCAAGCGCACACATATTTCTTGAGTAAACAGAGGAAAAAGGGTTATTTAAATGGCGACTTGGTGACAATGTGGCGTGATTGACAGCAGAAGGAGGGGGTTGATGGGAGGATTCTGTCAGCGACTGATAACAGCTGTCTGCTTCACTCACCAGAGAGACAGACAGTAAGAGACAGAGACGCACACACACACCTAAACAGATGCACACAGTAATGCACCCTTGCATATATTTCCAATTAAAGTTGCTGCTTGCGTCATTCCCAAGTTACGTAATGCATATGGAAAAAGGTAGATTACAGAGTCCATCATGTAAATTTCCATCAGCACAAACAATCCATCGTAGCCTGACACTGCTCTGTACCCCAGATGATAAACAGAGATGCAAAGTCACACGTGCACACACACACACACACACACTCTGACTTATTAAACATTCATCGGAGTGAGTTTGGGGTAATGAACGGGAGTCAACAATGAATTATGGATCATATTCTAATGGTTGACTCTCCCCTCTCATTACTGGCATGCTAATGTGATTGGGAAACAAATGATTATCAGCTTTATTAGAAAGGGGAAAAGAGCAGGAGGGAGCGGGGGGGTTCATGATCCCCAAGACACCCCCGATGGTTTCACCTGGAGGAATGAACCAGGTGGAAGACGGAGGGAAATTGAGATATATCTAGAGAAAGAGATGAAGACTTTGAACGCCATCCAAGGTCTTAAAACTATTCTTTTATGTATTATTTGTATTATTAACATTATTCTCACATATAGCTCAGGACATAAAGTGCAACATCTCATCAATTACAGAACACAGCTCATTACTAATCAACACGTTTAACTGTTTTGTATTCAGTTTGGTTATCTTCTAAAACGGATGATATTTCTTCCCCGCAAATGTGTTGAAAATGGCAACTATCACATCATGAATTCCTCTCTGCAACACAAACTACATTTAACAACAGCAGTTCTGCACCAATCTGCAGCTCCCGACTGATGTAATACATTGGAGCACATGCATACACACCCGCAGGCATTTATCACAGCACTGGTCAAGGTGGAGACATCTCCGGCAATCCATCTCGCGGCTTATTGGCACCAAAAGACTTGCTTTTATGTTTTGCCCAGAGATTTATGAGCGACTAAAGGCGCGCACGTGTGTGTGCGCGTGCATGAATGAATACATTAGCAGCATATGCACACCTCGCAGTCTGAAAGGGATCAGGTTGATGTGCTTATTGACACCTCACCTCCCTCTCGCTTCTTCCCCTCGCCGTGTCCCTTCTCCCCTCCCACCATCCATCTATCCCTCAATCCATCACCTTCCTTTAAAAGCCTGTTAGGAAACCCAATACCTTTCATTAGCACAAAAAGATTAGCTTTTTAGCAGGAGCGGTGGTGGTATGTGTGTTAGCAGTGAAACAGAGGGTGGGAGGGATAAATAAAGATAATCAAAGATGCCTGTGCCAGACAGCCACTTAGCTTAACCTACAGTGAGCCGAGCACGTTCAAACACAAGCAGCACAGTTACACACACGGTTGCAAGACATTACACACCTCACAACACACATATCGAAAGGGTTTGGAGCAGTTTGAAGAGTTTCATTCCAAAATAAGATATCCACCATTAGGGAGAGTAGACATCGACTTTTACAAAAATCATTGCTGGCATGAAAGTAAAGCCGGTTATGGATTATAATTAAAGTTATGAGTCATCTTAATCCCTTTGCTTGCAAAAAATACTCATGGTTTTGATGATACAATCATTTGAATGGTTGAAATGTTAACTGATGGATTTAAGATTAGCATTAAATTGGGGTGAAATTGCATGAAAGGTATCATTAAGTCATTGATTGAGAAGGAAATCATATTGTACTTTACATGCTCATGGCAATATTTTTGTGCATTACATACACTATGGGGAAAAAGACAGCTGCTCTTCAATATTCCAACATAAGGTCTTATGTTTGAGGTTCGTTATTGACCCTCAGCTGAGCAGTTTGCCCGAATGTCAGTTAACATGAAGACAGAGAAAATACTAATTAGTGCTGCTTTAACTTTTTGTGGTACTGAAGCAGCGTGCTTAGCAATATGTCATGTAGTTAATAGGGCTGTCAAAGTTAATGCGATAATAACGCCTTAACGCAAATTAGTTTTAACGCCAATTTCTTTTGCTAATTTCTTTAACGCGTTAACACAACTTGGGCTCTGTTTTAAAGCTAGAGTGAAGATACTGGTGTCATATGAAACTAGACAAACCTAAGGAATCCATTGGTACCAACCATGTCATACTAGCTTGTGACAAAGGAGGTTAAATAACGCTCCAGCGAGGAAAAACTGGCATGGCCATTTTCAAAGGGGTCCCTTGACCTCTGACCTCAAGATATGTGAATGAAAATGGGTTCTATGGGTACCCACGAGTCTCCCCTTTACAGACATGCCACTTTATGATAATCACATGCAGTTTTGGGGCAAGTCATAGTCAAGTAAGCACACTGACACACTGACAGATGTTGTTGCCTGTTGGGCTTCAGTTTGCCATGTTATGATTCAAGCATATTTTTTATGCTAAATGCAGTACCTGTGAGGGTTTCCACTCCCATGTTGATAAGAGTATTAAATACTTGACAAATCTCACTTTCGATTACATTTTGAACAGATAAAAAATGTGCAATTCATTTGCGATTATTCGTGATTAACTATGGACCATCATGCAATTAATCACGATTAAATATTCTAATCGATTGACAGCCCTAGTAGTTAACTAACTACCCTTCCTGCTTTTGACTATCAACATTAACACTTGGCATTAGATTAGATTATGTACGAAGATTTTCATTATTGCTTAAACTGACAATTATTTTCTAGATTAATCAATTAATCGTTTGGTCTATAAAATGTCAGCAAATAGTGAAAAATGTCTCAAAGTGCAAGGCGATGTCTATAAATGTCTTGTTTTGTCAGTCCAAAACCCAAAGATATTCAGTTTAGTATGATATAAAACAAAGAGAAGCAGGAGATCTCCATATTTGAGAGGCGGAAAACAGCACTTTTTGCTATATTTGCATGAAAAATGACTTTGACAATTAGTCGAATATCAAAAAAGGAGGATAATAGGATTATTTTTCTGTCGATCGATTTATCAATTAGTTGACTAATCATTGCAGTTCTAGTATTTGTTATAAGATGTGCTTCATTTGTTTGATGTGTAATAAAATATATGTAAGTTTACAATATGTCTGGTATATGTGCAATGTTTTAAGGGTTTTCTAGAGGCCCATAGGGTAAAGCAAATTCTCCTGGGAGCAATAACGTTTTTTCATTCATTCATGTGAGGTAGAAGCACACACACACACATGCACACACACACACATACACTCACACACACATAGATGCTCATTAGGCTCATTTTGAGTAATCTTGAAGGACCTGCCATCAGTAAAAACAATGCCAATGCATTTCCCTTGGGATAGGACAGAAGTCCCATTAATCTATCAGACAAACACACCTTACAGCGCGCGCACACAGACACACACACACACACACAAACACACACAAGCAGAAAACACAAAGTTATTTAACCCACTATTTCCCTGGAGAGAGGGTCTTTAACAGTAACAAAGCAGCATCCAGTCACTTACATGCCTTTTCCCTTGGTGCCTCCTCTTTCCATAAAAAACAATCTGGAGAACAAGATTACACGCACACACACACATACATGCACACACTCACTCACATACACACACATGCCTTCACCTAATACCCATCAGCTTTTGGGACAGAGGAAAATCTATATTTCATCTGAGGGGCTGAGGTGTTTGTGCACATGCTGAGTTTGTTTGTCATTAGGCCTAACCCCTGTGGCTCACCTAATCAGGTTGCTGTGTATGTGTGTGTGTTTGATTCTGTCTGTGAGGGTTTGAGAGAAGGGTGAATATGGCCGTGCGTGTGTGTGTGTGTGTGTGTGTGTGTGTGTGTGTGTGTGTGTGTGTGTATGGTTGAAGTGTAGAGGAGCAAGAGGTGTGGGAGACGGAATCGTGCAAACACACACATGAGGCCGAATTAAAGTCATCGATCGGCCATGGCATGCTCTCACACAGAGATCAAAGCTTAACCCTGATCAATGACTAATCTATTTGTTTGTTTGTGTGTGCATGGGTTTTTATACTCAATATCTCAATGTCCATCTTTCTAGACGGCTGCATTAATATTTTCAGAATTCACATGTTTTATAAGCAATCTCTCTCTTAAAGGGACTGTTTGTAGGAATCAGAAATGCTTGTTAACAGCGACACCTGTAGCCCTTAGGTCAACGAAAGTCAGTGTCGGCTCGCGCTGGTGCTCGCTCTACATAGACATGAACGAGCATCGCTCAAAACAGTGAGGCGACACACGTCAGCTAAAGCCACAATATCACTCTATATTTCAGCTGCTTGGCAGTAATGTTAGCTGACCAGACGGAGGTCTCTCCATGAATCAATCCTGATCCTAGTGTTGGCTTTTCCTGCCTCGGCCTCCCGACGCGGTCAGAAGGAAGAGGGGAGACAGTTTAGGTCGGAGACCATAACGTTTCTCGCTGCGGAGCCCCGTCACTTCACAAGACACGGTAAACCTCTGTTGGTCTGGAGGAGCTGGAGCATTTATTTCTGCACAAACGTCCACTCTACGTTCACTAGATATTCTCAGAGCTAAACTAACTCTTCTGCAGTGTGTAGCGTGCGCACATGAACGTAAGGTGGAGCGAAAG
>CAKALG010038997.1:0-16230 GCA_916700815.1 Helicolenus hilgendorfi
GAACAGCACAGCAGTGCATTAGCATTCTGCCCCCACATGTAGCCAGTGGAGCAGAGGTAGTGTGGTACAGGTAGTGGTCAAATGTAGGAAAAAGGAAGCAATCCTACATATAAGAGATGTGAAACAAACCATTACGTTGTTAGGTTGTAAGTATTAAGAAGCTCTCTGTTGCTGTGGTTATTCTTAGCCAAATGAACAGATGGAGTTTAACAGAGTGAGCTAACAAGGTCTGCGTATGTCCTGTTCGGCCAGTTCAGCAGCCTGACCTTAAATGGATATATGACTCACTTAATGGACAAAATGACCCGTTGTGAAAACACAGAATACCAAAATCTACTTCATAATTGCCTGCAGCCAAAAAGCATTTTGAGTATCGATCAATAGCCTTCTTCTTTGGGTTTTAGCTCAATGTCATGCTGATCATCCCCTATATTGTACATTATGGACTGTCTTTTGTCATGTTTTCAGTTGAAGTAGTGTAGTTGAAGTGGCAGTCGTGATTCAAATACCAAAAGCAGTATATTTTGTATGAACAGTGGAAGATGTATGAGTTATAGGAGCTGAAGAAGTTCTTTTTGTTGTTGTTGACCTGAGACCTGACACAGTTTGAAGTATCAAAGTGCAAGCATTGAAAGGATAAATGAAGAGAAAGAGGTTTAAATGTCACGTTAACACAAATTTGTTTTTATCGCCACTAATTTCTGTAACACAACTTGTGATTTTGAGGCTGTAGCGGGTTCAGTTTTAAAGCTTAAATTGACCATTTGAAGCTAGAAAACCTAAAGAATCCATTGGTACCAACAATGTCGTACTAGCTTGTTGCGAAGGAGATTCAATAACGCTCCAAACTTACACAAAATTTTGGCAAGGAGAGTCTCCCCTTTACAGACATGCCCACTTTATGATAATCACATGCAGTTTGGGGGCAAGTCATAGTCAAGTCAGCACACTGACACACTGACAGCTGTTGTTGCCTGTTGGGCTTACTCCAGGGATGACGTATTTTTGTAGTTCAACCAGGAAGTTAGCATTGCCTTGGTTCCCTCCACAAAAAACCAATGGGATTGTTCCATTGTTTTGGATTATTGCAGAAAATAAGCTCTGCGTCAAACACATGTTTGTGATACACGTTTTGTTCAGCAAGATAATCTCCACAAATTAACACCGCTTTTATGATTTTTGAAGTGTGAATGCAATCGGCAGAAGTAAAAAACTAACGTGAGGCTTTAAACGAACTACACGATGGTCACATACAAAAGCACAAGTTTAAACAACAAGACTGTAAAGGCAGACGAGTCGGCGTGATGACGTTTAGAAGTCTCATTTCGCCACTTGTTAACAACGCCTTTTTAAAGACACATAAAAGCTTCAAAATTCACAAGTGGAGTATTTACTGACGTATTTGATGTCGTAGAACAAAACGTCAAAATCTCTTCAGCTTGCATTAACCACAGACCTTATTTCAGACGTCTAACTGAAAACCTTCCAGACGAGGAAACCGGAAGTGCTAAAATGCTGACTCATTTCCGGGTTTTAGTACTCATTCCTGGAGCACTACCTCTGCATGCTTTCACATCGACACACCATTTAAACTTTAAAACACTCAGCTCATCTAGGATGTCTGTGTATTTGATATGTTTTATACAGTACATAAGTATGAAACATCAAATACACAGACTTCCTAGATGAGCTGAGTGTTTAAAGGTCCCATATTGTGCTAATTTTCAGGTTCATGCTTGTATTTTGTGTTTCTACTAGAACATGTTTACATGCTTTAATGTTCAAAAAACACATTATTTTTCTCATACTGTCTGCCTGAATATACCTGTATTCACGCTCTGTCTGAAACGCTCTGTTTTAGTGCATTTCAACGGAATGGCAACGGAATTGCGTTGGTAGGCAACAGCTTGGGTCCATGTTTACTTCCTGTCATCACTTAAACCTGTTTCATAATTTAAAAGACATGAAAATCTCACTTTTTACAATACGGGACCTTTAAAGTATAAATGGTGTGTCTATGTGAAAGCATGCAGAAGTAGCAGAAAGACAGAAAAAAAGGGAAGGTGGGCGCACTACTAACTAGAACCCCTGCTGCAGTGAAATGTGCTCTGCTGTGAGTAAGGTGAACTGAGCTGAGCTACTCCAGTCAGCTGGACCCTAATACACTGACCAGGCCCTGTCGCTCCCAATTAGCCCCACTCAGACTCTCACTGCTCCTAATTCAATCCTTCTGCTGAGCTCAGCCTGGAGTAAACTACTCACACACTTCACTACTTAACTGCTAACACGCTACAAGCAGGTGTGTACACACAAAATGCCAACATTTTACCGTCACCAGCGAAATGTTCATGTCATTCTCAAAGTAACAAAGCAGATTCTCATAAACTTCACCACTTCCTCCTTCCTCCTCCTCCCTATCATGACTCCAGGTGAGTCTCTCTTTGTCTTCAAGGTACATTATGTAAGATTAAAATGCAAATGGTAGTGAACCAATTACAAAATAATTATGTTGATTGATGGACTGATGGAGGTTTTAAATTAAATTTAGACTTTTAATTATAACCATAATTGACCTGATTTTTTGTGGTTGGTTGCAACATCGTCCGCATGCTAGTCTTATATAATGTACCTTATGTAATGTAGAAGATGAACATGTCTGAACATGAACATGAACATGTTCAATGTACATGTTTGCGACCTATCACACCTCCCAACAGTAATGTTACTCTTGAAAAGCTTCCCGACCTAATTTTGTGTGGAACCCGCCCCGTCCTACCGATGTCAGCGTTAAGAATAACTGGAAAGCCAATTTTCCTGCTGATGTTTTTGTTTCCTTATGTAGGTCATACAGAGGCATCAGTATTACATTGAGATGGTTTCATAACCAGTTAAATGTTCCTCACAGTAACTATTAGTATGCAAGTTATAGCAGACAGTTGTTATGTATAACAGACAATTGCTATGGACGCAGTTCTAGAAACAGTTCTTGTTTCTGGAGGACCGTTTTTGTGTCAAATTATTGATTTCTTAAAGGACCCATATTGTAAAAAGTGAGATTTTCATGTCTTTTTATGTATGTCTATTATAAAGCAGGTTTAAGTGATATATAAATACTGTGAAAGTATCAAAACACTCAATCCATGGAGAAATACACACAGGCAGTATTCAGAAATTGTGCGTTTGAAACAAGCCGTTAGGATTTCTACCCATTTGTGATGTCACAAATATACAATATTTAGACCATTTCACAGTTTTAAACGTAAACATTCTAAATGTGTCCCAGTTTATTTCCTGTTGCAGTGTATGTGAATGTCATTAGCTGACAAGAAGTAAACATGGACCCAAGCAACACAATTCCGTTGTCATTCTGTTGAAATGCACTAAAATGGAGTGTTTCAAACAGAGCATGAATACAGGTATATTCAGACAGACAGTATGAGAAAAATAATGTGTTTTTTGAACATTAAAGCATGTTAACATGTTCTAATAGAAACCCAAAATACAATCATGAACCTGAAAATGAGCATGATATGCCCCCTTTAAGTAAGTAGCCGTGTAATTAACGGGATAATGAACAGCCAGCGGGTCATTGTTGTGAAATAAACCACTTCAGGGCGATGCATGTCCATCAGGGTTTATTTCACAACAATGACCGGCTTGCTGTACATTATGTGGATCACATACGAATTGATTACGTGGGTTATATAAGAAATATAGTGCATTACTTTTCGGAAGGTATAGCTATGAACAGTGTAGAAGAGCAGACTCTGGCACACTATGTAAAATGTAGAGACCGGTAGAAACTTCCTCAGCAGTGGCAGTGGTCTCCTTCCTATGAGAACTCCAGGTGAGTTTGTTTCTCTTTGTCTTCAAGGTACATTATGTAAGATTGAAATGCCGATGGTGCTGAACCAATTACAAGATAATTATGTTGATTGATGGTCTAATGGAGGTTTTAAATTATATTTAGACTTTTAATTATAACCACATGTGACCTGATTGTTTTGTGGTTGGTTTCCACCTCATCTGCATGTCTTATATAATGCACCTTATGTAATGTAGAAGACAATGAACATGTTTGCAGTTTTTGTCGTTGACCTGTCACACCTCCCAACTTTTAATGTTACTCAAATAAGCTTTTGCTTTATTCGCTTAAGCTTTTGCTTTATTTGCTGTACTTGCTGTACTTGAAAAGCTTCCTGACCTAGTTGTGCGTGGAATCCGACCCGGTGGCACTGATGACAGCATTAAGAATAACTACATAGCCAATTTCCTTGCCGATGTTTTGTTTCCTTATGTAGGTCATACAGAGGCATCGGTATTGCATTGAGACGGTTTCATAACCAGTTAAATGTTCCTCACAGTAACTATTAGTATGCAAGTTATAGCAGACAGTTGTTATGTATAGCAGTTCTGATGTCGGACTGGAGGACCGTTTTTGTGTCAAATTATTGATTTCTTAAGTAAGTGGCCGTGTAATTAACGGGATAATGTACAGCTAGCGGGTCATTGTTGTGAAATAAACCCCTTCAAGGCGATGCATGTCCGTCAGGGTTTATCTCACAACAATGACCGGCTTGCCGTACATTATCCCTTACTTATACAACGTCACCTGTCCTGGCTCACGATTACGTGGATCACATACGAATTGATTACGTGGGTTATATATGAATTATAGTACATTACTTTTCATAGGTAGAGCGACGAACAGTGTATGAGAACAGCCTGATATGGCACACTATGGAAAATGTAGAGACCGGTAGAAAGTGTGCAAGCTTCCTCAGCAGTGGTCTCCTTTTAGTAATGGTTATTCTAATCATTAAAACCACTTAACATCCAGTTTTTTCCCTTTTGTTTTCCCTTAAGTACCTTTTAGGTTATTAAAATCCTCTTATTACTTTATCTCACAGTATCGTATATATTTTGTACCATCTTGTTCCGACTCCTCGTTGAAGATGTATATGAGTGAAATATTCAAACCCATGCATTCTTTGATTATGAGATGCTGTTGAAAGCTCTAGTAAAAGCTAGTTTGTAAAGTTTGTTTTTTGTCAAACCATGAGTCCGTGTTGTAAAGTCTAAATAGTTATGTTAGACACAATTTATATAAAATGGTACTTTTGGAATAAGAGCATCAATTGAACACATGAACAGTGAATGAAATGGACTGCATGCTGGGCTCGTTGTCAGGGAGACTACTCAGGTCAGAGGTTCACTACTTGCAGTAATAACCAATGTGTCCATCAACAGTCATGTATCTTATAAAAGTGACCTTGAACTAAAAGCACTACTGGCTCTCTATCAGCTCACGTATTGTAAGCTGCTCTCAGGAACATTGCCAGCTAAAAGCCTGAGATGTAAATATTGCACAGTTTTTTTTTTTACCACTTCCATGAGCTCATATTCCTGCCTGAGCAGGGCGCATACGGACGCGATAAAGAATAATATGGGCCAGAAAAACAAAACGTAAGCTGATCTCTTGTTTTTGGAGGAAGGAGGATGTGACAGAGGTATAGAGGTTACAGTCCAAGTGGAATGAATGAGAGCGGCCTCCGTCACCAGCGGGACATATGTGGATCATAGCATGTGTGTGTGTGTCTGTGTTCTCGTTGTGCGGTGACTGCCGGCCGGTTTCAAGTGAACAGGAGGGAAACCAGAGACGAGGAGGTCAACAGACACTGGGCTCACTGGCTCAGGTTGATTGGGTCAGTGTTTCCACTCACAGCGCTCACACCTCACCGTCTCTCGACAGACTTCGCTGCAAAAACCCCCCCCTCAAAAAAAACACCCATCTGAGCGAGCCATACAGTGGTTCCCAACCTGGGGTCCGGGCCCCCCCTAAGGGGGACCTAAAATCATAATAACACACTTACTGGATAGTGTATACAAACATCTGTGTCAGGGCTGTCAATCAATTCAAACCTTTAATCGCATGATTGTCCATAGTTAATCGTGGTTAATCGCAAATCAATCACACATTATTTACCTTTTTAAGGTACATTTTGACGTACCTGTACCTGTAGATGTACCTGTAAAGGGAGATTTGTCAAGTATTTAATACTATTATCAACATGGGAGTGGGCAAATATGCTGCTTTATGCAAATGTATGAATATATTTATTATTGTAAATCAATTAACAACACAAAACAATGACAGATATTGTCCAGAAACCCTCACAGGTACTGCATTTAGCATACAAAAATGCTCTAATCATAACATGGCAAACTGCAGCCCAACAGGCAACAACAGCTGTCAGTGTGTCAGTTTGCTGACTTGACTATGACTTGCGTTAAAGAAATTAGTGCCGTTAAAAACGAATTTGCCAGTTGACAGCCTTAGTCTGCATATAAAACTATTTAAAAAGATATTATTCTATTGCTACTTGGTAAGCCACATTCTATTTCAACCTGGTATTTGTGCACAGTTGCAGATAAAGATCAGGCTACACTAATAGTATTAGATTCCAGTGGCCGAGACGCTATTCCGCCAATCATCTCGGAAGCTACTCCGCCAAGATCCGGGTACTTTTCCAGACGGAAGTTGAACCATTTAGGCTCCATGCAACAATGAGCAACTCTCATAGGAAGGACCGGGGCCCCGCCTCCAACGCTGGATCCAGTTCTCTTTATACATCCATGGCGTAGGACTGTTTCCGACTCGTGTGATCCAAACATTTCCAATACCTCAAGAGAGCGTTGTAAAGTCCAAAAGTCAAAATTTACTGAAAAAAGATAGATGTAATCATTTCCAAAATTGACAACACGTTTTTATCTAACGAAATATTCAGCTTCAATCCATAGTAGTTGGCGTTTAGCCTTTCAAAAGCAACATTTTTCTCTCCCACTTGCCGCACACAGCGGGAGGCCTGCACCCCTATTAACGGGGCGGTCTAGCAGCATTATAACGCCACCATAAATTTAATTTATTTTAAGTCGTTACAAAACAAAAGGGGCTCAGCTTTCTTAGATACAAGTGTGTGTGTGGGGGGGCTTCAAGGAAAATAGTTCAGCTTGTTCCAACAATTGCTTCAGCTTACATCTTCATTTCATATACGTAAGTGAAATACACCTACATGGCATAACGTAGATGTTTCGTACGGTGCAATGGCAGCGGTTTGTTTACCTCTTTGTGCCATTATCCCATGATGCCCGGCTTAGGGAGAGAATTCGTATAGAAGCTGATACCTACACGGCTGCGATGATTACGAGGGATCTTTACAGGGATGCATTCACAAGGATTATGCTAATGTGTTCTCGCTCAGCAGCTGAGGATGAGGATACAGGATCCTGGGGAGGAAGTTACTTTAGCTGGGACGAGAAGCCCAGGGCAGCGGCGGTAAACAAACTGAGATGTGACGGTTAGACACACCGAGAGACACCCACAGGTCACATCTGTCACTTACTGCTCTGTTTTCCTTCTCTTCTCTTCTTTACTGTTTTCTACTTCTTCCTAACTTTCCCCACGCATGACCCTACTGTTCTGTTTGCAGTCTTGGAGACCGTGGGCCCTCTTTAAAGGCACAATAAGTAGGATGTTCCTAAAAAAAAAACAATCTATCGACTGATACAGAAGTAATCCCTCTCAATCATCACTTATGACCCACTAGAAATGTGTCTTTACCTGCAGAATCCCTGCCCTCTGCCTGGATTTTCTCTGTATTCGGGACGGTTCTGGGCGTCAACCTCTATAAAAGCGTAGCGACCAGATTCTAAGCACGCATCCAAGAGGAAGCTACGAAAATGGCAGACGCAACGGCAAAATGCCAAGTGGACAAAACTTGTTTCAAAGCGAGAGTGAATCTGTGATTAAAGCACAAACTGGTCACAGGATAAGAGAAAAGGATTATCCACAGTGAACAGTAAAGATAATCATTATAGAGGGTGTTATTTTGTGCAAAGCACATCCAATTAGATTCACATATTTTCTCTTTCTACCTGACTTTTGGCAAACAAAGGGACATATAGTATATTTTCATGCAAAGCCCATTTTCATTATTTTCTTATTTGGTTTAATAAAAATGCTTTATGGTCATTTAAATACTTTGTCACCTTCATTAAATGTGCAAACCCAGTTTGTGGAAAAAATATGGAGGACTAAAACTGACTTAATCATCAATGAATAAATAAGTACATAAATAATTAAATTCTGAAATGAATAAATGTTCAATTATTCAACACAATTAACAAAGAAATAAAAGCTTAAATGAATACATTATTAAACCATTAATGAATAAGTAAATAAATAAGTATTGGTAATTAATCAAATAAAATAATAAATTAGTTTAATTTTATTTCTACTTTTATTTATTTATGTATTTCTATACCTGTAATACTAACCGCACTGTAAAGCATGATTGGTCACAAGATAAATTCAACTCCATTACATTTGCCTCATTAATGCTGTATAAACCTACGCTGACAGCTACCTGCTAGTGATGTTGGCTAGCTGCAAGATCCTTCCACCTAATTAACATACAGACACCGAGACACAGAAATACAAAACTAAATAATTGACAAATACAGAAATAAATATATTTAGGAATGCATAGCTGAATAAAGAAATGTAGCTTTGTAGAAATTAAGTACAAATTGAATTAATAAAATAAAGACATTCATTTATTTTTGCATATTTATATTTTAATTAAATTATTAATTGTTTCATTATGCATTTCATTATTTATGTATGTATAATTTCAGCTGTTTATTTAGTTATTATCCTTGTATTTATTCATTATAATATGTATTTATTTTAGCATTTATTTATTTATTGAAAAAAATAATTTTTGTCCTCCATAAACGGAAGGGTTACCACATCAATACCGCTCTACAAATTGTGTTATGATAAAAACATTTATTTATTTTATTTTTCAATTATCATTATTTCTACACAAACATGGTCTGTGTGACCTTAAACCATAAAGAAGTAAATTCAGCCTTAGATTTGTAGAAATTAAGAAATAAAATAAAGACATTTATTTATTTTGTGATAAATTATCATCATTCCTTTTTTAATTGTTTAACTATGCATTTCATTATTCATGTATGTATAATTTCAGCTGTTCATCCTAGTATTTATTAATTGGAATATGTATTTATTCTAGAATTTATTTATTAATAGAAAAAAATGTTATTTTGTTATTTTTATTTATTATTAATTTGAATATGTAATTCTGTTTATCATTTATTTATTTACCGAAAAAAATAAAAGGGTTACCCCATCTTTACCTCTCTACAATTGTGTTATGATAGAAAATGATTTGTTTGATTTTTCAACTTGTATTATTTCTACATAATATGGTGTGTGGGACCCTAAACAATAAGGAAGTAAATCCTCACCTTAGCTGTGTTTACTCATAAACACATCACATGTACGGGAACAGCATGAGAGGCAGTTAACACTTCATTTACTCATTCTGAGCTCACAGGCAAACAGGCAGATTGCAACAGAGAGCATAAGCAAATACACATGCATGCACACACACTCACACTCCCATCCACAGAAACAAATAGTATCTCATTATATCTCAGTTGTGCCCTGAGGCAGGGGGAGTATTTAGACAGTTGTTCGGAGGAGTTTGCGAGGAGTTACTGTGTTAGATTGTGAGCAAATTAGTTTGGACCCTGAGGGCTAAGTCGATGCCAGCCTCAGGGGCTCTCTCTCTCTCTCTCTCTTTCTGTGTGTGTGTTTGTGTGTGTGTGTCTTAGTGCAGTGCAATGCATGTAAAAGACAACGTGTGAGTTTACTGGAGGTGGAGGACATCGCACA
Source organism: Helicolenus hilgendorfi (assembly GCA_916700815.1). Lineage (NCBI taxonomy): Eukaryota > Metazoa > Chordata > Actinopteri > Perciformes > Sebastidae > Helicolenus > Helicolenus hilgendorfi. Next base: position 9,767 of record CAKALG010038997.1, read on the forward strand.
TGTCCCTGTGCATCTCTGCCAGTGTCCAAAAATAAATGGGCGCTTGTGTTGACCCCCTGTTGATGAATTCATCTGAGGTTTAAGGTCACCAATGTGTCAGCAGTGTGTATCACGTTTATCTGCTTGTGCTCCTCCTCCTCCTCCTCCTCCTCAGCTCTTCCTCTTCAGTTTTACATTAACTTTAACACACTCCCACTTTACATTTCCTCTCTCGTCTTCCTCCTCTCTCTCTCTTTCTCGCTCTCAATTTGCTGTGGCAGCTGTTGCTCTTTTTTAATTTTAGTAGGCCTGTTGGCTGCCTGGTGATTAATTGGATGGCAGGGCTCAGGTTGTAAATAGATGTTCTATTCTCACGGTTGTTTTGCCCGGTTAGGAGACCACGCAGCTGATTAGATACTCGCTGAATATGAAACACAGCAGGTGCTAGAAAAAGCCCAGGGTTATAACACGAATAGCACACAAATACAGTCGTCCGTGTTTCCTCTCGTGACAGACTGGCAAGCGTGTGACTGTAAGTTGAAAACACGGAGTTGTGAGCACATGGATGTATTTTTGCCATACTGTGACCACATATGTAGCAACCCAAGATGTCGCTCCTCCTGAGTCATAATGCTAAATGTTCATAATACTAGTCATAATACTAAATGAGTCATAATACTAAATGTTCACTACTATTTCGTCATCCCATTTCAAAAAGGGCAGTTCACATCAATACACAGCAGATGTAGTCCTACTGTCCTATAGTGTGACTCACTGGATGTAGACCGGGGGTGTAAGCTTGCCTATACATCAGACCGGCACATACTAACCGTACTACCTTTGCAAAAAGTCAATGCCGCGCCCCCTTTTGGGAGGATAGAAAAAGGAGATCCCAAAAACGTCATGCAATTTGACGTGTTTTTGGATTGTAATTCTGAAAAGTTTGTATACATTCATCTCTTATTATACAAACGTTTGTTTTATACACCCGTCTCTTCTCTATTATTTTGCGATCTTGCCTGAACTGGAGTGTTCGCGATACCTTAAAGGTCCCATATTCTAAAAAATGAGATTTTGAGGTTTTATAATATAAAACGGGTTTAAGTGCTTTATAAATACTGGGAAACTATCAAAACGCTCAATATACAGAGAAATACACACAGCCCCTATTTGTTTGTTAAAGGTGAACTCTCCTCTTGCAACTCTAAAGCAGCTAAAAACTGCTGCTAAAAATGAATATAATTATGTTTTCTTCCCTTCGCCGTATGTTTCAGCCCACATGCATCTGTCACTCAAACTTCGCTATACAAAGACATTTCTATTCTTTCCTTCAGTTGTTCTCTTATCTCAACTTAGCTTTTAAAAGGCTAACTTTCTCACTCCAGACACACTCGCAAATGGACAAACTCTCTCCTACGCACACGCATACACACACACACACACACACACACACACACACACACACACACACACACACATCATTCACTTTTAGCACTCACCTATTAATAGATCAGCGAGGTCCACTGCCTCTCTAATGTCACTCCACTTGTCAGTAAGTCTGCGCCTTGGAAACCATGCCACCACTAACCATCGCACGATGAGGGGGAAATAGCCAGCAATCCAGCTGCCCCATCATCTGACCCCCTCTCGAAAAAAATAACCAGGACTCACTCACGTAGGGTGAAGACGCCATCAGCCTGGAAAGGAGATGTTGTGGCACAAGTTAGGATTGAGACTATGGGGGCAATGGTGAGATTATGAAGTACACGGCGGCATTAAAGGTCCCATATTATCAAAAAGTGAGATTTTCATGTTTTTTTATTATAAAGCAGGCTTTAGTGCTATATAAATACTGTGGAAGTATCTAAATGCTCAATCCACGTTTGAAATCGCGTTTGAAACAAGCTGTCAGGATTTCTGTCCATTTGTGATGTCACAAATATACAATATTTAGACCCTTTACACAGGTTTAAACGTAAACATTCTAAATGTGACCCAGTTTACTCCTGGTTGCAGTGTATGTGAATAACATCTACTGAAAGGAAGTACACATGGACACAAGCTGTTGCCTAGCAATGCAATTCCGTTGCAATTTCATCACAATTCCCTCAAAATGCGCTAAAACGGAGCGTTTCAGATAGAGGGTAAATACAGGTATATTCAGACAGACAGTATGAGTAAAATACAGTTTTTATTGAACTTTACAGCATGTAAACATGTTCTAGTAGAAACACAAAATACAAGTATGATCCTGAAAATGAGCACAATATGGGACCTTTAAGAATTATAAGTGTGTGGAATGACAACAAGCTGATAGGCCATATTTACACTGGAGAAATATGCCCTATAGATGTCCAGTGATTTATGGTAATTACTGATATCATCTGTGACATTGCTAAAATTATACTAACCAAAATTCTGAGAAGACGGTGGTCTCCTGACCAAATTAACTCTAATAGAGGGAAAGTCTGGAACTTTTCTGTTGAGATTTGTTGATTTGAACTTTCTCTTCCTTTTTCCTGGACACATGATTTTTTATTTTCAACCTGTCGAATAATTGAAGCAGTGGGGGGGTTCTATAAAGGAAAGTGGTGAAAGCATTTTTAGCATGGGTATTATGTAGGGCTGTTTGGTTATTTTATCATTAGTTTGTGTAATATGAAATAATGAGTTCATATATTATATATTGTATAATAGATGGTAAGAGACAATAACAAATACATTATGATTACATTAGTAAAGTATTTATTAACAGTTTATCGTTGCTCGCATTTTAACATTTTATATTCTATATTAAGTATTTGTTAATGATTACCAACTCATTTGGGAACCTGTAAGAAAAAGCTTGTAAAACATCTATAAATATTACATAGATAGGTGGACCAAAAAGAAAATATTAACCATTGACAAAGTATAAACTATCTATCTTAATAATGTTTAGAGATGATTTACAAAGTATTTATTAACAACTTAACTAAGTATTATAATCATCAGTTGCAACGTTATAATAGCCATCCAAATTATATTTATAGACAATTTACAAATTATTAACCATTAACAAAGCGTTACAAATATCTATCAACCTCATGTTTATAGATGTTTTACAGACAATTTATTAAAGGTTTGCAAATCATTTTGTAAACATTATTAATTAACATTTCATTTTGTTAACAGTAAAATAACTAGTTTAATTAACTAACAATTTTTCATTTGTAAATTATGGTTATTATAAAGTGTTACCGATACGCATTTTCCCCCAAAATGTCGAACTATTCCTTTAAGTGATGTGAAGCTGAGTAAACACCCTACTGAGCAGCTTGTGCTCTAAACATAATACTGCAGCAGCTACAAGGTGCCAATGTAAGAGTCGTATTTGTTTACAGCAATAACATCTCAGAAATATAAGCTGTAATATTTTATTGAGGTACATGCATAGCAACAAATACAAAACATACACATAAAGAAACACACCTGCATTCTGGGCTACAGGCCATAAATATGCACGTCCACGCTGCATGTGGGTGGCACGCAAGAGTATGACGCCACCGATGCATGTCACAGACTCGGGAGCTAATTTTGTCTTCCTCGAGTGGGCGTCGATGACAAGAACATAACCCCGGTAAGTCTGCACACCAACATCTAAATGTATGTGTCCTCTCATGCTCATATTCACCCATATTCTGCACTTCTATTGGCGCCTACGCTGCCTTCTATAGGCGTACGGTCGTATCAGCAAATTTAGGCCTATTCAGCATTCATGCATGGAGGTTCCTAATGCTCAAATGTCCCATAAAAACACAAATCCAGTCCCATTTTAATTAAACTTTGTTCATAAGGAAAACCCTCTAATCTCAGATGTGGACAAATAAAAGTGAATTTCCCTGCACAGCAATTCAGCTTTTCGCTCTAACAAGGAGACGTAGTATATTTCCACAGTTCTGTGTTGTGTTGTGGAGCTTATCACCAGGCTAGACGAGAAAGTGGAGGACTGTCAACTTCACGCTCCAGCCACCATACTCTTAATATCCAATATGAAACCCCGACCTCCGTCCGCCTCTTCGTTCTACCCTTTCGTTGGCTTTATCTCCACACGCATCAGGTGTAAAGGTCATCAATCCTGAGTGCTCTCTCACACTGGCAGAGGACACTCACACATACATGACACACCACCAAACAAACAAATACACACACACACACACACACAGGCCTGAGAATGCCATGTAATGTTATGTAGGGCAGTGATTCTCAAAGTGTGGTTGGGGGACCTCCAGGGGTCCGTGGCACTCTGCCAGGGGGTCCGTGAAAAGTTTTCGGATTCATCCATTTGAAATATCATGATATCATTTTCTTTTACAAATGGCTTCCTAGTGCAATGAATAATATTAAAACTTTTAAAACTACAGTATAATCAGCCCATTTACCGCAAAAAGATGTTGGCATTGTACGTTTGCAAACCACTGATACATTTTGCCTTTGGTCAGAGCAAGTGATGTAGCATATCGAGCGACCGTTGTTTAAAGATATGTGTTACATTTTACGTGAGGCTGTTTTTTACGTGAGACTGTTGTACGCAACGCTGTTGTTCGTAGAGCTCCTTTACGTAGCGCTGCTGTACGCAACGCTGTTGTTCGTAGAGCTCCTTTACGTAGCGCTGCTTTACATAGTGCTACTTTACTTAGCGCTGTTCTATGTAGCGCTGTTCTATGCTATTAAGCTTGTTGCGTAACGTTGTTAAGCTTATTATGTAACATTACGTAAGAAAGTCTGCTAAGGGCGTTTGTTTATTTAAGGTAGTTATGGTTAAGTTACGTTGGTACGTCATTATTTTAACACAAACCATGATCTTTTTTCTAACCTAACCAAGTAGCTTTGTTGCCTAAACCTAACCAATCGTTTCACAACGTTAACCATGTGGCATTGTGTGTTTCTGCAAGCGCGATGCAAAGCTGACATGAAACATATTTACGAAAAAAATGTTTGGTTTAGAAACATCGCCGTTCAACGTATCTAGTGGTTCCCAGAAATGTAGATTACATTTTAATCTAACAAATCCATAACTCTTCCAATATGTTAAATATATCTCTAATACATTTCTCTTGTGTTGTGTTCTTCACATAACTAAGACTAAGTGTAAAAATAGGCTACGTCAAATTATTCCAAAGGGTAATACATGAGGGATCCCCGGTATATTCTCTATCGTAAAGGGTCCTTGGCTGAAAAGAGATTGAGAACCTCTGATGTTGGGTATGATAACTGCACCCCTATGCTTGATAATATTTATCAACCGTGTAATGGTCTAAATATTGTATATTTGCATCCTGACGGCTTGTTTCAAACTAACAATTTCTGAATACGGGCTGTGTGTATTTCTCCGTATATTGAGCGTTTTGATACTTTCACAGTATTTATATATCACCTAAACCTGCTTTATAATATAAAAGACATGAAAATCTCACTTTTTACAATATGGGACCTTTAATGCTTTTTAACTGTTCTGTAAAGCCTCATCTAAATGATTTACCGACTAAATAGTTAAGGTACTATTTATAAACCCTTTATAAAGGGTGACTTACATACATTAAGTTCTCGAATACATTGTATTAGAAATCATCTGGAGACATATGGATGACCTTGTTGCCAATCCCCTCATCACATACTGTGTGTGGTGACTCAGGGACCAACTTCCAGATGAGTTGATGTTATCCCTCACCGGTTCCAGTTCCCCTGTGTATGTTGGAAGAGTGTTTCCTGGCATTAGAATTCCTGACACTTGTTAATTGCTCTTCCTTAATCTTCAGCCACACAGCTGTCATAATGACTGTTTTTATTTATTCCCCCGAAAACACATACAAATATGCTAGAAACTATCTCCGCTGAACAGTGAAGATATTCCGCGTGCTTGCCAACCAATAAATTAATTTGAATTTGATCGCCGGCTCATTTAGCAGAATGGGATTCTTGCTTAGCTGGGAGACAATTAGAGCCAATCAGCTATGAACACAGCCTTTCCATAAATCTTATTTTCAGGCTGTGCTATGCAGAGTCCCACGGCTCATTCCAGTCTTACCTCAAACAAGACAACCCCCCCACCACTTTCCCCTAAAAGGAACTGAGAGTATTGATTTTGCTGCGTGATAATTATAGCTTTCATTAACGAGAGGCTGCAAAACGGAGCAGTCTCCTCTACAAGTCATTTCACCCCAAGGACGTGTGTGTGTGTGTTGTCTTCCTTAAATATGAGAGAGTGGATCTATTTGATGTCCAGTGAATTGATTTGGCCTGATGGACTGTATCTCATGGATGTATTAAGAGAACTGGATCCAGCGTTGGAGGCGGGGCCCCGCTCATTCCTATGAGAGTTGCTCATTGTTGCATGAAGTCTAAATGGCTCAACTTCCGTCTGGAAAAGTACCCGGATCTTGGCGGAGTAGCGTCCGAGATGATTGGCGGAGTAGCGTCCGCTCGGTCACATGACTTGGTTACGG
>CAKALG010038999.1:0-13750 GCA_916700815.1 Helicolenus hilgendorfi
ATATTCGCTTAACAGATTGGTGTACGTGCATGTGTTTGTGAGAGAGAGATAAAGAGAGAGAGAGAGAGAGAGAGAGAGAGAGAGAGAGAGAGAGAGAGAGAGTAATCATAGCTGGATAAGCAATTAAGTGAAAAGGACAACAATTAACTATGTCTTAATGAGCAGGTTCTACAATCAAGTGCTTGTCAACTGATTGCATTACTAAAGATTGGGCTCCAATCGGAGCCTATTAATGGAGACAGAGGGAAGACAGAGTGTGCAGCCACTAGCTTACAGGAACAGGCTGGCCCCTGAAAACCCCATTAAAGCAATTAGTAAAGTAAAATAAATGACTGTAGGACAGTGGTGGGCTGCATGGCGAGCAAAGTTGCAGTGTGTGTGTGTGTGTGTGTGTTCTAGCTGTAGCTGTCTCCCCCTCTCTCTCCAGTGTAAAGCGGTCTAATTGTGCCCCGTGGTGTCCGCCTGGCATTTACTTGTTTCAAAAAGGGGCCGTGTTCAATGAGAAAATGTCACGGTGGCGGTATAGCTAAGACCACTGCTGTCTGGAGCTATTGTTTTAGGACCGGAAAAAATTACTAGGTACATCCAGTCGGTAACAAAGTTGTCCCGGAGGCAGAGGGAAAGAAGCCAACACAAGAAGGTGGGGGAGTGAGTGATAGAAAGATAGAGACCAAGGAGAGCAGGGAAGTGAAATGAGATTAAAGGAGAAGAAAACTCCGTCTGACTGAAAAACAGCGAGGGCGAAGACAGATTCAAGGAGATTTAGCGCTCTCCGGATACCAAAACTACTTAAGTGTTCATCCCAAACCAGACAGATTTGTCTTGTTTCCCCCGATAACTCCGGCTCCAGATCCGGGGTTTAATTCCTCTCCTCACCACAGTCTGTGTTTCCACCCCCCTGTGCAACAGCACTGACACTGGTTTTAAGCACAGGGTTAGACATGACTTATGAGTAAAATATGCAGAGCGCAGTGTCTTCTTTGTTGAGCTCATTGTGCTGCAAAATTTGAGAAAAAAATAAATGCTCACCCGGCATCAAGGTAAAATTGTTTATTCAAACTGCAGGGCGAATAAAAACCTCAAGTATGTTTAAAGCCCGGGGCCATGACACTCGAGGTAGGCATCTAATGGGAAAGACTTATCCAGAGTTTTCTCGACATTGTTGCTTTAATCACATTGAAACACCTTGTGGCCTTGTTATTTTTGTCTCGGTTTATTGCCTGTTGCCGGGAGGATTGCCGATTGACATTCTGCTCCCCAAATGCCACATTATATCTGCAGGTGCTGTTTGGGAAAGAGGAAATATGAGCAGCTCAGCCCCAACAAAAGCTTACTGTCCTCAGAGGCTTTCACTGAATCGATTCAGGAACAAATGTAAGTACACAATTTAGGACTGAGAAAGCAACCTAACTGCTGTAGCTTTCTGTATTTGTGTTCTGGCGGACCTGTGGTTATCATCAGTCACAGCCCAGGTACGGGTCCAACTCAAAAGTCCACCTCTCGCTGAGTGCAGCCCAAATAACCGGAGCTGTTCTTGCTCAACTTGTTTTATCGAGGATGCTGAAATAACTAGTCAATTAACTGATTGACAGACAATAATAGAGAAACTATTTTGATAATCGAATCACCATTTGAGTCACGTTCCAAGCCGTTTCAGTTTTTCAAATGTGAGGATTTGCTGCCTTTTCAGCTCATTATATGCACATAATCATGCAACAGTTTTAACTAAGATAAACAGGTCATAATTCCATCTCTAATATCTATTTTATATTGCTGTGAAAACGTCTCCTTCAATTAACTGGATTTATTCAAGTTTCCACCAAAAACTACATTTTACAAGATTCCATTTGAACACCTCATGATAACGTTAGAATTAACCTTCGCCTAATACTCATTTTTACTGAAAGAGATTGAACACACCATAATGAATTCAATGCAAAAAAAGAGTACTGTCACATTTTTGACTTGGTACTGAAGTATTGGGTCCAAACATGGCGTATTTATGTATTGATAAACCATTCTAGTGTGCAGGGGTTGTGATGTATTTCATTACAATCTGTGTCAGGCAGACAAGGTTGTAGAGAGCAGTGTTGGGCATTACTGTTGTTACTTTTGATTTGTTCCTTTTCTGATTAGATCGGCAGACCGCCTCCCCACACCTTCACTTCCTGCTCCAAGCTAACGTGACCCACAGAGAGACCAAACTGATATCAAGGAATCCTCAAATCAAACTCACGGTAAGATGGCGAATAAGTCGATCCCCACTTTGTCCAAGTAATAGAGCATTAGGATTAGTAACTATAATGTAACTACAGTACTGAATTTTGAATTATAATCCATTACAGTACTGAAAAAAGTATTTACATTACTGCTACATATTACTAAATAATGCACTACTGCCCAGCACCGTTGGAGAGTATTTCAAAGTCTATCCTTAGAAGTCATAACTGTTGTCACACTAACATTATATAATTCCATGTTACATTTGTGTATTTGCAGAAAAGTCATGCTTAAACTCAATACAATAAGCTGCTGCTTTGCAAGGATCAACAAAAAGTCAAGAAAAAAAAACATTATTCATGCTGGAACTTTATGTGTGCACATCTTTTTCAAAAACGTCAAAGAAATGAGTCTACCACAGAGGCTACACTTTGATCAAGGACGGCTATTAATATGCACTTTTTGTTAATATGTGAGGTATAAGCTTGTGCTTTAGACAATGTGAGATAAGAGAGAAGATCAAGAAGAACTAGAGACAGGCTGCTGCTTTAGCTCTGCAGAAACATTTTCCAGAACGTCTTAGGCTCTTTGTGTCAGTCAGCTCCTAACATACATGCTCTTTGCTCTGTGGCTGCAGCCTTCTGCACTGTCCTGATCCACTTGTATGACTGGCTGTCTGAAAGGCTGCTCCAGCTCGTAAACGTTAATGCAAATCAGCATTTATTGTCTCGCAGTCTCGGCAGAGAAGGGCACCTCGGCAGTGCCCAGGAGGTGAACTGGCACCTCTCCAGCTACCAGATCAAACTCCGTACTCGTTCCGACCCGGAGGGTCCCAAGCCAAGTCCCAAAGGACTGAGCTACTGTTGCCCTCTAAAATTGGTTGCTCAATAGAGTACTACAGAGATGAGTCCTAAAACTCGGAAATGAGTTGGCATTCTGATAGAATTGCGAGAAAAATATGGTGCACCTTTACAAAGGTAGTTCTCAAAACTGTGGGCGATATATTCTAATGAGCCTGCATGTGACATAGGGAGGGGAGCCAAATCTGAATCACATGTTTTCTGACCTAGACAGCCCAAAAAAAACTGTCTTATTTCAAAGTTTGTGGGTTGGCAGGCACTCCAGAGGCCCAAATGGATGAGCACAAGCACTGAAAAAGCCCATTTTTTAAAGATATGTCCTAATATACCATCAGTTAATGATGGAAAATCCTCAGTAAAAGCACCACCTGGTGGTGTGACCACTATGGCCTTCACAAAGGTTAGGGGCAATTTTCCTATAGGTAACTAGAAGATACAGGGATATAATGTAAAACAGATAAAGAAAACAGGGAAATCATATAAAGTACATGAAAAATACATGAATTTGAAAGGTGCAGTAATTCACTTTATCAAATGAATTACAACGAATAAAGATGAAGACCATAGAGTTTGCAATGTGCCAGCTTGCAAGGTCCAGTCACACAAGAAAAGGTGCAAGCTTTTAAATATTAACGATTGGAAAAAAAACAACTATTTTTCCAATGTTGGTATGAAAGTATTGAACATTTTGTGTTGCTGTTGAAGTTCTGAGTCGTCTGGAGGCTTTGTTATAAGACAAACTTATAGTTTTGAGAATGAAGTCTGACAAAACTCTCAAGTCAAACAGAGTATTGCCTTAATGATACGCCAAAGACACATTCAACTACAACCTTTGATTTTTTGAGTTTTTCCTGTATCTGTGGAAGGAAGGAGGGGTTGAAACAAGTGTTGATGGAAAGAAATCCCCAGTGCTCACTCATGCATGAGCTGAAATCCTGGCTCGGGCTACGTCGAGAGCATCTGTCTCTTTCTTCATTTGCCTGTAATAAAATAATCAACGTGTACCGCTAGACTTATGCTCATCAACTATAAGGTATATGGTATCTTTTCCTTTGGAGTGTCAAACCGTCTGCTCAGCTCTCTTCATCATAGAACTCGCAGGGCTCGACTCAAAGTCAAGCGCTGGACTCGACTCTGCAACCCGATGGAGACTCACACACAAACACGCAGCCACACACACACTCTATCTTAGTCTCACTTTGTCTGTCAATCCCCAGTCAACCTTTTTTCTTCCTGCCGTGGCAGGTAGCCGAGAGAGAGAGAGTCGACAATGAGGCTGAGCTGCCAAATGTCAGAAACCGCTGGCCCTTCCTGAGCCCTACCACAATGCACTGCTTTGCCTCCCCTGTCATTTTTTTCCAATTCGAGCTGCAGACATCTTACAGCCATAAAAGTGACACTCTGAAACGGGGAAAAAAACAAACACACATGTATGGAAATATTCCATCTCGATTATCCATTTTATATTGAGTAAACTTGGGGTAGACAAGAATCCATGCATTTAGAGCTGAAACTAGTCAATTAACCGATTAGTCAATTGACAGACAATTAATAGGCAAGGAACTATTTTGATAATCGATTCACCATTTGAGTCAGGTTCCAAGCTGTTTCAGTGTTTCAAATGTGAGGATTTGCTGCTTGTTCAGCTCATTATATGCACATAATCATGCCACAGTTTTAAGTTAAACAGGTCATAATTCCATCTCTAATATCTATGTTATATTACTGTGAAATCATCTCCTTCAAACAACTGGATTTATTCAACTTTCTCACCAAAAACTACATTTTACAAGATAACATTTGAACACCTCATGATAACGTTAGAATTAACCTTCGCCTAATACTCATTTTTACTGAAAGAGATTGAACACACCATAATGAATTCAATGCAAAAAAAGAGTACTGTCACGTTTTTGACTTGGTATTGAAGTATTGGTTCTCGTGACATCCCTAGTTCCAATCGTGAATTAAGCATTAAGTATGTGATCTCCCATACTCAGAAGCTTGGAGTCCAAACATGGCATATTATGTATTGATAAACCATTCTAGTGTGCAGGGGTTGTGATGTATTTCACCTGTAATTTACCTTCCTCCAATCTAATTTTTACTGAAAAGGGCCTGGACATACAGTGTAATGTAAATCAATGGCACCTCCTGTGTTGAAATCGGCAGGACGAGAGCTAGTTAACAGTCGGTAAGCAGCATGTTCCTGCACGGAGCTAACGTTAACCTGTTCTCATCCTGCTGATTTCAACGCAGATTTGTCGTTGCCATTATCAGGGAAATAATAGTGTGCGTCTATAGTGAGTTTACTGCATCCAAAACACATTTGCTATTGTCCCCAGAACAACGTTAGTTGTAGAAAAAAAGAGTACCGTCATGTTTTAAGAATTTTGGCATCGACTTGACACCGGTTCTCGTGACATCCCTAGGCTACATGACACAACACTGTCAAGCGTACTCTACTATTCATGTAAGAAGCCGCAGGTAAAAATGTCTAGTAGTGTCAGAAAGAAGAAAAGTGGACACAGGGTGTCGGGTTTTCCAAGAAAAATGGAAGTCATGCGCTTAGGGGATCACAGCACATTCCTGTGGTCAAAGAATATTATATTCGGTGCCACTATCAAGACTCAACATGGCGGAAAGTAAAAGAATTTGCACAGACAACTGAGAACAGAGAAGATAAATGAATTGTTGGCAGGGTTTAGGAAACAGAAGTCTGTTTTTAGTTGTAGCCGAGAGATCAGCGAGACATCTCAGGCTGTTCATCATCTGTTTTGTAAAAGGCTTGTTCATTAATTGTGAATGTTTTCAGAAGGTACTTGTATTTCTTTACACTAAAAGAAAGGGATGTTATATTATGCAGTGGTTTTACTGAGATCAAACTGGGCTGTATGTGGCCCATGAACTAAAATGAGTTCAACACCTCTGGTCTAATCAGTATGGACGCACACGTACAAATAAAACAGACATATATTCACACAAAAACACAAATACAGCGGCGTTGCATAGGTCAAATAAGACATACTGTCCTATTTGTGCTATGGTGCTCTGGCCTGGAGTCTTCCTTCAGCTGGAAATAACAAAAAGTAAAAGGCTTTCTGAAATGCCACAGAGAGCCAGAGAGAGAGAAAGGGGGGAGAAGACAAAGCGTGAGCAAACACGATTCCTCCCAAAATCCCTCCCCTGCCTCCTCCTCCTCCCTTAAATATTCTACTTTTTCTTTTTCTGCATGCCCCCTTGCATACGAAGTAAAACAAAATAAATATTTGATCCACTTTGAAACCCCTTCTTATGAATATCTAACTCCGTTGAGAACTATATTTGGTAACTTAATGAGGTAGCCGATGCTAAACAAATCTTAATTAATCCTTAATAAACAAATGAAGAGAGCAGCAGCGGGAGTGGGAGGAAAGGCTGATGATAGCATCCTTTATCATCGCAGAGCCGCTGTAAGAAAACACCGATAAAAGAACCTAATGAATCATCCGAGAGTGAGTACAATTACCACAAGGCTGATTGTTGTCAAAAAAGCTATTAATACTGTGTTTTTATCATCTCACATATCATAACACCACTCATGAATGAGTGTTACTACTGTAGTTTTGACTAGTGCGTTAAAAATGGAGAGTGTGCAGAACTTCTAAATATGTGAATAAAATGTGATCAGTTAAAAGAATGACAGAGGTAACACTTCATCGGTATTTACATAATAATTAGGGTTGTCAATCGATTAAAATAGTTAATCGCAATTAATTGCATATTTTTCATCAGTTAAAAACGTACCTTAAAGGGAGATTTGTCAAGTTTTTAATTCTCTTATCAACATGGGAGTGGACAAATATGCTGCTTTATGCAAATGTATGTATATATTTATTACTGGAAATCAATTAACAACACAAAACGATGACAAATATTGTCCAGAAACCCTCATAGGTACTACATTTAGCATAAGAAAAAAGTGCTGACGTGACTATGACTTGCCCCAAAACTGCATGTGATTATCATAAAGTGGGCATGTCTGTAAAGGGGAGACTTGTGGGTACCCATAGAACCCATTTACATTCACATATCTTAAGGTCAGAGGTCAAGGGACCCCTTTGAAAATGGCCTTGCCAGTTTTTCCTCGCTAAAATTTAGCGCAGGTTTGGAGCGTTATTTAGCCTCCTTTGAGATGAGCCAGTGCGACATGGTACCAATGGAATCCTTTGCTTTTCTAGTTTCAAATGATGCTTGTATCTTCACTCTAGCTTTAAAACTGAGCCTGCTACAACCTCCGAATTATTGATCCGTTATTATCACGTTAACTTTGACAGCCCTGAAAGAGAAGAACCGAGACGAGTTTAATTAGGCGTACAGGGAAAATACAGGTATAATTTCAAATTGGCTCAGTATAAACTGCGTTCAGTTTGGATTCATACGAGTTGTAGGTCAGATCTGAGTGAAGCTGTTTCCTGCTGCACTGCCAATTAGTGAACAGTTCCACAGAGCACCATGATTCACTTTAATTACCAGGCTGCAGAAACACCACATTCACATTTGATAACCATTAGAAAGCCTCTGTGATACATTTTCTTCTTTGTGTTGTGTGTTGTTGTTTTTTTGGCTGGAGTTTTCTCCCATACGTTTGCCAACTTTTCATCTTTGCATCCTTGAATTGCATCGTCATGTTTAATGCATTATTATGTTTTCTTCTCTGATGAGGCAGTGAATGCAGCACGTCTCTTTTCTATCCGACGTTTGACTTGTGTCGCACCGTTGTTGTTGCTTGTTAAAACATAATGGAAACGAAGGTTGACGCAGTAACGTAATGGGCTTTCCAGTTCTGGAATAAACAGAACAAAAAAGGACACATGGCTGCTCTCTCTAATGAGGACCGCGATAAGCTTTTACCTTCGTTGTGGGTTTATCCTGGAGAATTGTAATTGTGTGTCTGGTTTGGTTGACTCCAGTCTTGTATTTGTCAAGTAGAACTATCTAACAATGAAAGTCACTATGGGGGGTATTTCCCACTGCCTACTGAAAACAACAATTTTACAAAACCCCAAAATCGCTCAATTTACTGACTCAAATAGCTGGATCAGGTATCGTGACAATGGGGCCGATCTATTCAATTTACTTCTATGTTTACAAACAATTTAAACTATATTTGGGGATTTTAATTCCTGTTTAAGTTTAGACCAATTTGTGGCTGTGGTTTACACTTGAATTGTAATTCCTGTTTTTTTTCTTACTAAATTGCTGGTGCACGATTTATAATTTTAATAATAAATAACAGTTCAAAACATTTAATATATGTATTTATTTGTTACATTTTGATTTACAAAGTTAAGAAGCAATGTTTAATTGGAGCCCAATGTTGCCTTAAAAATAAAAGAATGATCGCAGTCACTTCCACACAGTGAGACATACAGCTTATTAATCTAACACTGGTATTGGATTGGTACTCGGTATCAGCGGATACCCAAAGCCCAGGTATCGCTATCGGTATCGGGACTGAAAGAAATCAGATCAGTGCATCCCTACAATGTTTACTGAGGTAATAAATCAAGTGAGAAGTAGGCTCATTTTCTCATAGACTTTTATACAATCAGACTTCTTTTTTGCAACCAGAGGAGTCGCCCCCTGCTGGCTGTTAGAAAGAATGCAAGTTTAAGGCACTTCAGCATTGGCCTCACTTCTCAGAGTCCGGAAGTAGCCCACTGATCCAGATAAATAAAATTTCAGATGCAGTTCCCTCTGCTTCAGTGGTCGTCAGCGATGTTAGATCAGATGCAGCCGGCTATTTGTACACATTTATATTCCCTCCTCCTCTAAATAAGAACACCATAAATATTGCATGAGCCAAAACAAACATTATTTAGCTATTCACAGTCTTTCTTACATTCACTGGCACAGAACTTCGGTACGATCAAATGCAACTGGAATGTTTAGCACCAATAAGGCCTGGAAGTTTTGAAAATAATTCATATCTAGCACAAAATGAATGATTATGTTTTGAACTGCTGTAGGTCCCGCTGATAGAATAAACCCCTTTTGAGGATTATTTGAAACACACATTCATTCAACATCTTGATATTTCAGAACCAACTGGGTTGTCAAATGTTACCAGCGGGCTGCAAGTAAAAAAGACAGCTAATCAATACCCTGTGCCACTTTCACTTTGTCTGTCATTCAACGAGACAATATGTCAGATTTTCCAAATAGGCACATCTCACATTGGAATGAAACTCTTTCAGGGCTGGCACTTCACACTGCGACAGCAGAGATGATGAACGATACGAGGACAAAAGCTGACAGATGTGATAAATACAACGTCGAATGGCTAATCAATCTCATGTGGGTAGAAGGAAATGGAGGGAAAACAGCAGCAGGGATCTCCTGGTGTGAGTCAGCAGAGGCAAAAGGGTCTGATTGGCAGCGTGAACGCGAGCGGGTGTGTGTTTGCAGACCGCATGTGTGCACGTTTGTGTATCCAAGTGTGTGTGTGTGAAGCCTTTTCTTGGTCTCTCATGCCTGACCTTGTCTTTATGAACCGGAGCTGTGTGTGTGTTGCCAGGTTGCCAACACATCCCTGCTTCCTGGTTACAAACGCTGGCAAAAGCCCAGTGAAAAAACGACACACTGCAAAAACAAGTATGAAAGGAAGTGACAAATGACTAGCTTAAAAAAAAATAATAATAACTTCACCACGGTGCAGGGGCATGAAATATAGCCACTCCAGGAAGAAGAGAGAGTGAGCAACTATCCATTCATCTTCAAATAGCTGACACTCCTTCCTCCTCCTCCTTCACTCTTCTCTTCTCCAAGCCTCTTTTCCTTTTATACATTCTCATCAGAAGGCCATTACCACGCCCTAGATCAACCGTGTGTGTGCACATGACCTGTGAGTGTGTGTATGTGTCCTAGCCCACATGACCTACTTAGGCTAGGAATGGACCTCGAGAAAAGTGTAGTAACTCAGAGCGAGGATTCAGTCTAAAACATGCAGAATCCATTACTTTTCACTCTCAGCAGTTTTCACCGGCTATCTTTAGCATCTGCATTCCAGAGTACATCTTATAGTACTCAAGGACACACAGCGTCCACGGTATCAAGTATCCTCTTACACTGTGCATCCACCCACACGCTGCATGCAAAAATAATATACACGTTGCCACAAGCACGTCTTCTTAGACCAGACAGAGACGACTTTCTTATTGCACTGCTATCTACTGTGTCATTAAAACAGCATTCCATCGATTTAGCACTGCATTCAACAGTCAGACTCACGAGGGACAGTTAAAAGGTTAAACATCTATGCAGCAGAACCAGAGATATCGTATTTTTTTTATTCCACACATTCTTTTTCCTTGTCAAAATCGCCTACATTACCCACAATACAATGGGCAGTGGTCGGAGTTTCGGGTGCTAATGTAGCCTCGAGCCGCTAGCCTCAAGCAGAGATGAGCAGCGGGGCTACAGAGGTCTGGTAAACTCAATTCTGTCTTAATCCACACCCCAAGATTTTTTTTTTTCATTTTCAAAATTGTAGGTTTCAGCACCAACTGACACTGACTCAAGTGACATCATTTGAGGCAATTTATCTTGATTTCACGCAGCACCTTTAGGGCGCTTTCACAAGCCAACATTCAGCCCGCTTCAATCAACCTCTTGTGCGGTTCGTTTTGGCGGTTGTGAAACTCCGGTGCGGACAAAAATAACTGGTCCGAGACTGCTGGCGAGAAATGTGCAGGCATTTGTTGAGTTTGTTGACTTCTGTTGAAGTCCGATGTTTGCTTGGCATCTAGGCCGAAGAGAACATACAGAATATGCTAAATAAAGTCTGCAAAAACAGTGAGGAGACTGGAGAAGGGATTCATGCACAGTCAATCAGTGCTGAGTCTATCTAAAGTGAAAATAAATTTGATAGCATCAAAAGTCGCTATTCCCCGCATTAAAGTGGCAGCTCTCGAGAAGAAAAAGGTGAATTAGCTCCGTACAGACCCTCAGCAACTATTTTTTTTAATTTGGTCCGCTTTGATTTGTGCACTGTGAAACCAAACCAGACTAAATAGAAAAACAAACTAAAAGTATATATATCACTAGGATTTGGACTAACGGACTATGGCTTGTGAAAGCGCCCTTAGAGCAGAGGTAAAAAGAAAAAACAGCCTGAGGGTCCAATCCGTCCCACTAGATGACTTTGCAAAGTGTAAAAATTGTAGAGAAGTCATTAATTCCAACTTTTCAATAAAATGTACTTCTATTCCTATTTGTCCATTGGGGGTTGCGCTGTCCTAGTAAGAGTAGCAGTCCTTATGCTGGATATTATAGATCCCACGTGCTTATGTATTGGCTACCACTAGGTATGTCACAATACCAGAAATTTAGGAGTCGATACCAATACCAGTGAAATGCCACGATTCTCGATACCATGGTAAAAGACAAAAGCATACACTCAAAACATCCACTTTATTACCGTTTGTATTACCGTACGCTACTATTCATGCGGGAGCTGCAGGTGAAAAATGTCTAGCACAAAGAGTGTCAATAGACCAGTTACTATTTCTTTACAGAGGTAAATGGGAAGCCAGAGTGCTTGGTGTGTTCACAGCACCTTTCAGTGCTAAAGAAATATCAGACTCACCATGAGTCAAAATACTTGCAAGGACAACTGAGAACGGAGAAGACAAATTAATTATTGGCAGAGTTTAGTTAACAGAAGTCTGTTTTTAGTCGTAGCCGAGAGATCAGCGTCACATCTCAGGCTGTTCGTTATCTGCTTTGTAAATGGCTTGTTCATTAATTGTGAATGTGTTCAGAATGTACTTCTTTACACTAAAAGAAAAGGAACATTTGGAGGTGTTTGGAGGTTATTTATAGGTTATTATGCAATGGTTTTACTGAGATCAAATCGGTTGTATGTGGTCCATGAACTAAAAGACGCTCGACAGCTCTGCTTTAGAGTGACAAAAGGCTTCATACAACTTGTTTCACTTATTCAGTAAGTAGTAATCCCCAACACCTGTAAACAGACTTTGATGTGTACAATCAGTGGAATTCTGCTTTAAGTTTAAATACATAATAAGATCTCACACTAACTCACATTTACAGTAATCTGTTCTATATTTGCTGTATGTTGATTGGTACTTATCCTATGGGAGAGTAAGCTGATTGAATATAGTTTTGAAATACACTGGTGGTGTGGCTCTCGGGGTGGCAAAGGGGGTCCAACAGTCCATCTGTTCTATATTTTGGTCCAGATTAAAATATTTGGACAACTTCAGGATGGATTAACAATAAATTTGGCAGAGACATAAATGGTCCTCAGAGGCTAACCCTCTAATGATTTGATCCCCTTACTTTTCTATCTAGCACCACCAGCAGCTGCTCAAAATTTGCAACAGGATGCCTCTAAAACTAATGATCCAATTCTTATCATCATCTCCATTTTTCATCCAATCTCACAATTTTGTGTTCTGGTATGTGTTGATCTTTGCCACCAAAAGAGGCTGCTAGCGTTGCTGTAGACTTTTAATCTTGTCAAATCTTGGATTTGAGCATATACAACATTTAATCATCTGCAAAACTGATGAGCCCAACACTAAAAATAATGCAGCAGTGATGATATTATGACTGTTTGTGAAATGTAAGCATACAAAAAGTTGTGTCTACATCTAATACACCCAATGGGAAGTGAAGAATCTGCCACTCTTCACTGTGCTGACTCAACAGGGGAAAGTGTAATGAGATACAAATGCCATATCTTATTTGTCAAAACATAGCATGTGAGGGGCAGCACACCTTACACACATTAGGAACAATCTAAAAGTCAGTATAAGTCTACAGAAAAATCTCTGAAAGATTGATTGCGTTAAAGAAATTAGTGGCATTAAAACAAATTTGCGTTGACGCAATGATAACATGTTAACTTTGACTGCCCTAAATTGAACACATCATGATAGCGTTATAATTTACCTTTGCCTAATGCTCATTTTTACAGAGCAGAGATTGAATGCACCATACCAACGCATAATGTAACCCAATGGAAAATCCATTAACGTTAGCTGTTAGGTGTCTTATTTACATGAGAAAAGTTTGCTTTTAGGGATTTCTGACAGAAAGCCCTTTCTGACAAACCTAACTGGTTTGGTTGAAGAAAAGATCATGGTTTAGGTTGAAATAAACCCGTTCTGGCAGAAAGTCCTGAAGGCAAACTTCTCCCATGTACGGACTAGACTGCCCACCGGTTGCTAACAGCTAACGTTAACTAGCTCTCTTTCAGGGTTTTGGGATTTGTTGTTCACAATGAAGCTTCCCGCTATGGGTGCGTTCGTAAATAGTAACTCCGGGCGGCAGTGCGTTCTCTAGCACAAACTGGACATCGTAAATTTGGACAGCATATGTCTAAACAGTAATGTAATGGAAGACATCTAGCAGATGGACACATCAAGACACAATCCGGCAGAGTCATGAATATTCTAACCTTCATAAATACATGATAAGCATAAAACACAAAGTCTATCTCTAAAGCTTCATGTTAGATTTACTGAAGGAAAGAAATCAAGGCGTGGGCTTTGTCTTGTCCCTTCACTGCTCCGCCACGCACCATGTCACCAACAAAGCTGCTCAGACTTTGACAAAATGAAGCGAAATGATGCATCCCACCACATTAGAGCAGTTTCAAA
>CAKALG010039000.1:0-10069 GCA_916700815.1 Helicolenus hilgendorfi
TATATATAAAACAAAATTACAGCCTTGCGGTTGTGTGCCTCCGCCAACCAGTCAAGTTCAGTGAGCAACCTCCGTATCTGAAAAGTGAAGCCAATGTGGAAGTACCTTCAACCTGCATTCTATTAGCCAGCAGGGGGCGACACCTCTGGTTGCAAAAAGAAGTCAGATTGTATAGAAGTCTATGAGAAAATGACCCTACTTCTCACTTCATTAGTTTATGGTCTCAGTCACTAGTTTCAAGTCTTCTTCAATAAAGCATGATGTTCATTTAGTAAATTATGGTCCCATTTAGAGTCAAATAGACCATAAAGCATGGAATGCTTTCGGGCGTGGCTACCTTGTGATTGACAGGTCGCTACCATGTCTTCCGGTCTGGGTGTTTTCCGCGTTTTCGTCTTACAACTTTAACCCTTTCACAGTATGTTTCCATTTTAAGAAAGTTAATTGTAACACTTTTGGTCGCCTGGAAACGTCAGCATTCGGTTGTACTTTGTACCCTCTCGTGTCACTTTTGGTTGCAAATAACCAAGATGGTGAGGGCCAAAATACCGAACTCAAGGCTTCAAAACTGTAGTCCACAAACCAATGTGTGACGTCACGGTGACTACGTCCACTTCTTATATACAGTACAGTCAGTGAAGTTGTACTTTACATTGATGTTTGTCCAAAATGTCATCACTTCATCATTTTATCATGTTAGACATTTGCGTATGAATTATTGGGTTCGGGCCCAAAAGGGTGTTTTGTGAGGTCACAGTGACCTTTGACCATCAAATTTTAATCAGTTCACCCTTGAGTCCAAGTGAACATTTGTGCCAAATTCCCTCCAGGCATTCCTGAGATATCATACACACGAGAATGGATGGACAGACGGACAATCCAAAAACATAATGGAGGTATAGCATAAGATTTTTGCTTGAATTTAAACTGTTAATCCACAATTGAAATTGTTGGCAATTTATTTTCAACTAACTTTTTCAGTTCTCCAGTTTCTCGTGTTGTGTTTTTTCATGTCAGGTTTTTGACAACATCATAAGAAAAACACAACACTTCAGTATATGTGATGCATCCGGGCCACCTGGAGTTCACCGGTTATTATGTAAAAACTACCAGCGTCAGTTTAAATATATACTTCACACTAAGTCCCACGCAGGATGCATGAAAGCAGCTCAAAGTTCACTATGTTTAGCTCACATGGACGTTCCGTATTCAGTGTTTCATGGGTTGTGTGTGCAGTGTATACCTCATCAGCAGCTGCTGAAACGTGACACTGAACTTTGTGCTATAAATAAACGAGTCAGGTATTTTCATGCATCTGGTTTTACCCTCATACATTTTGATCACAAACAAGCTTCATATTATCGTTATTTTTTGCCTTCCTGTGGCACTTTTGTGGGACATAAAACAACAGTCTCATTTATCTTGCAAATTTGTTTTTCTCTCATGCTGCTTCCCAAATTCAAGTGCATGCTCCTGGTTGACCAGAAATGAATACTTCCCTCTTTCCCCCTCAGGCTACGTGTCTGCAAACACTGAGCTAGTTTTAGAGTCATATTTTACTGGTGTGACCTCTGACCCCTGTCAGGCAACCATGTGCCTGGGTCATGTTTTGGGACAGGCACGTTGATATCCGTCTACGTCTAGGCCCCGGGTCAGAGGAGTTCACGAGAGGGGGCGGGGGAGCTCTTGTTAACACGTAGCACAGGCTCTTTCACTGGCCAAAAAGGAGAGGGGAACAGCAACAAATTTGTTCCAGGGTTGGCTGGAAAAATCCCGTGCAGTGTTGTTTTCATGACATGCATTCTTCAGATGGGACATCTGTTGATTTGTGGGACAAAAGCACACATATTCAGCAAGAAATTATAAAAGATATTTTGCTTTTGATCTTTCTGCAACTTTTGTATGTTTGTAAAAAAAATCTTTTTAAAGGGGCATTCTTTCTCTTCACCACTTTCACTGATAGACTAACAGTTTACTCATCAAGGCTCAGGCTGTTACAGGCTCATACACCGTTCATAGCTATACCTACGAAAAGAAATGCACTGTAATTCGTATACATCCCACAAAATCAATTTGTATATAATCCACGCAATCAAGAACAAAGAAGTATAAAGAGTGATATTTGTACTGCATTTTTACCCCGTGTGAAACCAGATGTGAACCTTGATTTATTCGTCACATAACTTACGTACTTAAGTTACGCCACACCTATTTTAACCCAAACAACAAATTTTTCCTAAACCTAACTATGTCGTTTTTTTTGTCTAAACCTAACCAAGTTGTTTCCTGTGAAGATGGTACTGGAGTGGAAAGATCAGCTGTACGTCGTGGAGCATCTTAAAATCACTTCAGTGGAGGTGGTCAGAAACAAAAAAAACGTACCTAAAGCGTCGTCGTCACTCTTTGCAACAGTCACCAAGTGTGCCCTGGTCGAAGTAAACTGTAATGTCAGTGTTTGATGAGGAAAAAATGTCGAATCAACAGTCCACCCCAGCTGTCTCTCTGATGTGTCATCAATTACACTGCACATGTCTTAAAGCCTGTGGTGTTAATGCACAGGCTGAGCGGAGATATTAAAAAAAAATCCCGAAGCCGGATTGACATCAAAATCTAATGGATTGTTCATTGTCCAAAAAATTTCATTCAAATCCATCACAGACTTTTGGAGTAATCCTCCAAACGGACAAACAAACAAACAAACAAACGCCGGTGAAAACATAACCTCTTTCCTTGGCGGAGGTAATAACCCTGATGATGTCATATAGTGATGTCATCACTTTAGTGTATAATCACCTGAAAATCGTTGTGTTTTGGTTACCTTAGAATGAGCCGTTTATATCTAGATACATAGCACTGGCTCTAGGGAGGGCCATTCGCATTTTCGATTCAGCCACCGTAGCTTTCCTACGCACTTGGCACCCAGGAGAAGTTTCAGATGTTTGTAATCTGCAACCTTACCGCTAGATTCCGCCAAATCCTACACACTGAACCTTTAAAAGTCTCGATATCTCAGCCTCTGCTGCTTTGACTTTTAATTTGTCTAGTGAAAGCCACTAACCATTGTAGAAGTGCAATAATAAATCACTTTAATGCCTATTTAATTGCTTTGAAATTAACCCTTTAATCCATTTCTGTGACCAACAGCCACAGCAGACACATGTTTTCTGCTTTCAGCAGATTGAGGTGAAATATATATTTTTTTGTGGTGCAGAAAGAATCAGACTTTCCTTGCAAGAAAACAAACAATCTGGCCCACATTTGCTCTGCAAATCAAACCAGACGCGCCATGTTTGTGTGATGATGTTGATTAGACTCTTAAATGTGTGTGTGTGTTTCTGCTCTAGCTTATCTGCTATTGCACTGCAGCTAAATGTGACGTTAAAGATGCAGCAGCGATATGAGCAAGGAAAAGGCTGACTGATCAAATCTATGCATCCTCTTGCCTGCAAATAAACAACTAAACCAGGAAATCGGACGTTTATTTTCTGCCGTGACTCTCCTACTGCCTGAACAAGTTTTGTCTCTTCTCATTCAGACCAGAAAGTATCGCTCATTTCAAAGGATGTGAAGATGAACAACCCACAGAAACTTGGGCCACTAAAGATAACCGCAGGGGAAAAACATCTAGAGTGAAAACATTAACTAGAAATAGACCTCTTTGTTGCCATAGCCACCTGAACAGCTGTAATTTAGACCTGTTGAGCTGCACTGCACATTTATTTCACAGGAAAAATTCAGCGAGTTTTTCATTTTCTGCATCATAAAAGCATAATGATAGGAAACATTGCTGTTTCTCTACTAA
Organism: Helicolenus hilgendorfi; assembly: GCA_916700815.1. Taxonomy (NCBI): domain Eukaryota; kingdom Metazoa; phylum Chordata; class Actinopteri; order Perciformes; family Sebastidae; genus Helicolenus; species Helicolenus hilgendorfi. The sequence continues at coordinate 3,803 of CAKALG010039000.1, forward strand.
AAGCTTATTTTGCACGGTTTTATGTGTGGGTGATTCTAGCATTAATACATTTATAGAAGACTTCTGTGAGCAATAGACAAATATAATTTTACCGTTACTTGTGTTTAATGTTGCTGAATATGACCTACACATTGTAATGCGCATGCACAAGACTAATAGTAATATTGAGCAATTGTATGCAAAATAAAAGTGTAACAGTGAGGTCTAAATGTTATGTTTCAGTGATGAACACGGTCCTCAGTAAAGTCACAATTACCAGCTCCAGTTCTCAATTACTGTGGTTCTGCTTTTTTCCTCCCACTGAGTCGTCTAACCTGCCTGAGTGTTTGTTTAGCAAAGCCTCGTTGCAGCTCACTGTGAGAGTGAAAGGTGAAGCCAACAGATGGTAATTCTATATATTCAAAAACAGCCGGAAAACACAGAAAAACCCTCTTGTTTTTCACTATTAGATATGACTGACTCAGGAAGTGAAATAGGGGCAAAATCACCATGTTGTATGTGCTTGCTTACAACGTCATAATTTCATTTACAGAATAGAAGTAATTTGAAAACATGACTAATGCTTAATATTTTGTTAGATGCCGTATGATCACATGCACTGCCATTTCCCAGATAAAGTTTAACACACTGTGCAGGGGACCTGAGCTTATGTACATATGAATAGGTTACAGAATAGATTAACAAAAACCTGTATAGTTACTAAAGAACGAGTAAGGAACGCACCATTTTTCTTAAAGGTACACCAAAGAAAAGCAAAACAAATACTGATTTTGTGCCATTTAGCAGCTGATTTGGAGTTAATCAGGAACAAATCATTAAGAAGTGGTTAGATATTATAGGATCATGTCATTACACACCGCTTCATTAACATAATATACTACATAGCAGTCATCTTTTCATCATATTATTGTATTCACATTATTAATATCAGGTACTTCTTGTTAGTTGTTCATGAGAGAGCAGTGAGTTCCTGATTTGTTGACTCATTCATCGGTAAGTACTCAGGATTTTGTGTTATACCCAGATGAATATACAGCTGTGCTGGTGAGACAGGAAGTGGTGGGAACACAGACGAGTGCAAGCGAGCCTTTTGGAGAGTTGAGGACTTTACACACGCTCACACACATTGCTTTCTATAACCTATGTGTGACATTAAAAATGTGACGTTGATAGCGGTCACCGTATGCACGAAAGGCTGCACATACTCTCAGATGTGAGATCAACTAATTATCAGTATTGCAGAATTCCCCAGGAGGCCAATCAAATGTTCACTGTAACTTACATAAAACATACTCAAAGTGGCAGTAGGCAGAATGTTTTTGGAATTATTGGACACAAAGTCCATAATAACCTTTCAGCATATTGTAATTCAAGTGTTCTGAGAGAAAACTAGACTTCTGCACCTCACCATGGCTCTGTTTTCAGGCTTTAAACAATCTATCTGGCAAATCTCTTTGTCCAATCACAGGTCATTTCAGAGAGAGAGCGTTCCTATTGGCTGTGCTCCAGCTGGTCGGTGCTTGGTATTTCCTCAACTGATCTCAACATGGCTGCCAGGTCACAAACTTTCTCATTTTACAGCTAAACGGTACACTACAAGATGTTTCTGAAAACATTTGTAGCTACAAATAGGCCGGTTTCCTCCCGGGACCACAATTCTCACGTGTTTCTCCCGATTCATGGCAAACTTTTACAATTTTTTTTCCTTTTCGTTATCTCAACCTGTTTATGTGTATAAGCTCTACTGTTTCCACCCGGACAGCGATAGAGCTACACCTAATGTTGAGATGCTTGCGGCACAACGCGCTGCACCCAAAGTTAGTCTTGGCTCGAGGCAGTGTCGCGACGCGCCGTGACCTTCAGGGAGTGAGAGACGGAGAGAGAAATGTAGAGTACTACGAGAAAGAAATACTCAAGCAGGGGCAAAAAAATGAATGAATTAATGAAAACTGATGAATATTAATTTATACCAGAGATTCACACAAATTCACGCCACAGGCCTATATAACATCAAAATACTGTTGCAGTGTACTTAATATATTGTTATTTTCATTTTTTAAAAGTTCCCCGAATGCAGGAAACAAAGTCTCTGAAACTTTCTGAAGCAGGATCACCCAAACCCCCCTGCTTTGGTTTTCAAATCCTCCCTATCTTTTAGATCTCAAGGTTGGCAAGTAGGCATTACAGTAACAGAATTTTGATTTATATTTGATCAGCGCTGCCTAGTTTGACCGTTTGAACGGAGTTGGCGAGTGATTGACAGCTGCTCAGAGACGGCAGACTCCAGCTCGGCTCTGATTGGTTGTTTTCCTCCGGACTGTCAAATCTTGCAGATGCCATTAGGAGCACCGGAGGACACCGGAGGACGCTTTTCAAATTACCTGTCTCATGCACTACTGTCAGGATATAGTGACCGTTTTATAAAAATAGCTTTTTAAAATCATATATTTTCTCCACTTCTACACACTGCTGCTTTAAAAGACAAAGTATTCACATATACATATTGCCAGAAAGGTGTTCTTCTGAATCAATTTAAACAGATACAGCATATACAGTTAAATCAGCATTGCAACTTTAACTTTAGCTGCAAAAATGCAACTATAACCAGAGCGAGCAAAAAAAAAAAAAAAACACATGACGGAGACATGTGGTGGTGGTGGGTGGGGGTATGTTAAAGAAGAATTTAAAATTATTAGAAGATAAGATGACTGACTTTTCTGAACTCTTCTGCGGCACCTCAGGCAGGTTTACAGCCGACAACATGCTCTCATATTCCCCACGGTATTTATAACTCGGTCAGCTGACCTTGCACTTGGACGCAACCACTACACAGGGGGATTACCCTGCCAGGAAACAAGCTAGATAACGACTAAAATCTCACACACATGCAAATACATACAAATATGTTCAATGAAGAAGTGTGATTAAGTAAAAAAGGTTATACAGTACAATATTGAAAGTGGAGGGTAAAATGATGCAGACAGTGGAGAGTAGCACCCCCGCCCTACAGATAATGGTACGGCCCTCTGTTGAAATTCCGAGAATTGAGCTGTTGTGTTTCTTAGAACTGGATTCTCAGAACTGGTGATGCACAGAGTTTCGAGGAAACTTTTACAAGGTGACTTTTTTTCCTTCCTATTTTCTCAGCATTAGGTCAGAAGAGTAGTGCTGCAGCAGAGGCTCGTTGTTGCTGCTCTCCGGAGCTGGAAACCTCTCAATAATTTTGTGTTATTCCTCTGTAGATAATAGAACTTAAACAGATTTGGAAGAGTTGACTTTGACAGTTGAAATGTTAGACGGAAGTGAGGCTTTAATTTGTAGGACTTTTAATTTGGACTGAAAAAAAGCAGCATGTTTTGCTACAATCAGTTTTTTTTTTTAAATTATTTATAGCAAGATGTTTTTTATACTTTATTATAAGGGATATTTTATATTGAGGCGCAAGAAGAAGAAGTGGCGCAATAGCAACACTAGTCGGTCTGGTTCTGGCACTCAACATTTGCGCATTTAATGTTGAATATTTTTCACTAAAGCAGACTTTTACATGATTACAATCGAGTAAACACATGATTTAAACCTGCAGGACACAGTTTCCTCCAGATATGACAGCTTATAACAGCTCTCTAAACTTGAACCGACTTGTGCTGGCCTGCTCGGAAAGTTACGCAGCAACAAACAACTTAACCACTCCTTGGAAATCACATCCTACGAAATCTTTAAGTCTAATAATATTTTGTAGGGTTTGTTTTTGGAGCTGGTGATTATAGTTTAGCAGCAACAGGAGGAGTAGGAGGAGAGTTATAATGGGTTAAATGAGATGAGTGAGTTCTACTTATATCGGGGGAGAACAGGAAACCTCTCTGTGAACTGGCAACCTAATCTGAGCAGCCAGGACGGAATGTGCTCAACGTCAAACACGTTTACAACCTAACAGGCTGCAGGCTGCCAGCAGCTCTGCAGCCTGCTTAACATTGCTGCTGCAGGAGAGAGAGAGAGAGAGAGAGAGAGAACATGAGCAAAACCATACTTATTCTATATTCAGATGTCTAAAAAATGTTTTTGCAATATATAAACTGTAGATTGTGCATTTATTGTGCGTAAATGTCGTCTCCAAACTATAATACGCGTTGTTTTAAGTTGTTAACCTGCTAACAAATATCACTGTTTTCATCAGTGACATGTTAAAATGTTGCCTATGTAATAACACCACGTCATTATAAAAAAGTAAGCATATATTTGGCTCTAACGGTTTAGTGAAACTCCCTTTTTACTTCTTTCTCTTTGCAATGGCGCCACTCTTTGATAAAACACTGTCAAGACACTTGTTAGGTTGTTTTATTATTATTATTATTATTATTATGATGATGATGATTTTAAGCCCTGAAGGCAAGTGGCTGGCTTGTGTTAGAAAAGTATTTGCCAGAGGTGTTTATTACTGTATAATTTACTCATTATTATTTATTATTATTCTAATTGATTTAAGTTTGGTTTATAGTTTGATTTTGCTCGAGTTTTGGGGTTTTAAGATGATGAAAACTTTTTCATTTTTACTTCTTTTTTTTGTGCATATATTATTATTTGGTAGTAATGTAATGTGACTTTTTAAAAAAAAAAAATTACTCGTGCATTATACTTCCACAATATGTGCAGTATATATTTCATCTACTTTAACCGGTGTCTTTTGTAAAACGTAATGTGACTTAAGCTTAATTTTTTCTGAAAATCTTGTTGAGTTATGCTCATATTGGTGCCAGTTAGGGCCGACCCGAATGCTTCAAAGCTTCGACTGTTGCCATGGTATTCAACCTCTAAATAACTATTCGAATGCTTCATTTTGTAATTATTATTTTTTTTTTTACATATGAATATGTAATAATAATGTATAAATCCCATAATAGTCCATGAAATAAGGAATAATCCCATAACATTATTCATATTCAACAGTAATCATTATTAGATATTCTCAGACGGATATCACTGTTGTAGAGGTGCGTGTGTGTACAGTAGTGTGTCAGCGGCACTGAAACAGGGGAGATGGAGACAGACAGACAGACAGACAGGCAGCAGCCTGCTGCGCTGCTCTGAGAAGCTTCGAATACCTTTGAATATTTCTCACCAAAGCTTCGAAGCCTAAAAAATGGTATTCGCGACAGAACTAGTGCCAATATAACCACATTGTTATATTTCTACCCGGCCTCTCTTATGTGACTTTATGTAGCAGCGTATCTCTTTTAGAGTCACTGATAATAATCAAACTATGTATTATTTTTGACCCTTACTCAGATTGTGACAGCATGGCCACGACTGCAGATGGCTGCATTCAATTCACGCGTCATGCAGGCGACGTCCTGCTCAACTTCAACCGCCTCCGCAGCAGGAACATCCTGACTGATGTCACCATACAGGTGGACGGACAGCATTTCCACGCTCACAAGGCCATCCTGGTGGCCTGCAGGTATGCATTGCACCAATATGAGATCTCACACCTACGGACTGTGCCCAATGAAGGACCGCTATTTCTGGGACAATATTTCATATTTTTTAGTTGCTGACACCGCCACGCCCTCTAATTGAATGCCTCATCCCAAATTAATACTTTTCAATATCATCTGTGCACATGTTCAACACTGTATCTCTCTCTTATTCTCTTACAGTGGCTTCTTTTATTCTGTGTTCATGGACCCCAAGAACACAAACCTCAGTGCCATCAGCTTGGACCCCAAAGTGGACCCCAAGGGTTTTTCCATCCTGCTGGACTTCATGTACACGTCCTGTCTGGACCTTAAGGACAGCCTGGTCCTGGCCACCATGAACACAGCCATCTACCTCCAGATGGAACATGTGGCCGACACCTGCCACAGGTTCATCAAGTCCAGGTAAAAGGAAAATAGAAAATGTGACACTCTAATGACTAGGGGAAATATGGGAGTTGGAGTTAATAAGATGTCGTTGAATATGTTTCTGCAGGCATCCGATTGAAGAGGCACAGATCAGCTCATCACATCTGGCTGATGAGATCCCTGCTTTGAGGCCTGTTGATGAGAAAGAGCCAGACTGTAGAAGCAACCACATGTCAACCTCATCCCCTCTCCAGGAGTGCAGGGGCTACATCCCCAACGTTTTCAGGGGGATCAACACCTCTGGCTCCTATCACGTCTATGGCGACCTCCATGTCACTTCTGGGAAGCTGGAAGGATCCCATAAGGTCAGCGACCTTCCCAGAGGAGGGGCTTTGTCCCAGAAACGATGCTCGCAGGTACCCAGCGC
>CAKALG010039001.1:0-13395 GCA_916700815.1 Helicolenus hilgendorfi
GAACAGACGCTCAGCGCAGAACAGACGCTCAACGCCTCTTCACGCTGCCGCCGTTCGTGTAAAAATGCGGCACTCCCATTACAAAGAGTTCCAAAAATGTGGACATAGTGGTTGTGGCGGTTGTTTGTCATTATCTGCGGTTGGCTTGTCAATATTGCGGTTATTGTGACAGCTCTGGCCACGGCTCAAAGATAAGGATTGCCCGCTTGCTTGGGGTCTTTAGTAAAATGACCCATCGGGCGAATAATCTAGCAACTCACTTGTTCAATCGGGCAAGTGGCAAAAAAATAATTAAAATTAATCTTTTTTTCATCGGAGATGGTCGAAGTAGCGAAGGAGTCATTTTGCTTCCTCCTCATCTCTGTGGAGCGTTGCACGTGCTCAGTACCGATCGGGCCGTTGCGAGAAAAAGGCGGCGGATAAAGACAAAGTTTATGAGCGGAAGCGAGCATTTCAGTTATCCTGGAAACAGGAGTTTAGTCAGGTAGCAGATGTGGGCGAAACTCTAGATTGATTTACTTAAATGAAGATTGAACATGACAATTAACTTTAGTCTTTGTTGTTATTTGATAACTGCTAATAAATAAAACAATTTGTAAAAATTGACTTTGAGCAAATAGATTTTCGTTGAACCCCGTCTGCCCTGAAGTGCCATTCAGTTTAAGATTGAAAGAAAGCAGAGGCCTAAATCAAAATAAATGGCTTTTAAACAGAAGAGGTCTTCCTACCTCACCAGCAAGGGTTAATGATTATGCCTATATGTATTATCGTGGAAAGAATCTGCAGTCACACACAGTTACTTTTATTCATTTTGATTGAGAAACAAAACTAAACTAAACTGCAGTGAATGTTTTTGTTGGTGCCTTAACTGGTTTTAGACAACAGCTGTTGTAACTGAAATCACATTATGCCAAAATCCTAATTATAGCAACGTTAAGTAAAATTATGATGCAAATTTAAACATCATTATCCAGCCAACTTTACCGAGCCGTTATCTGGAGGTACGATCATGTCAGCTGCAGGATTTGTCGCGGTGCCGTCACACTCTTGCTTTGCCAAGGCAGGAGACTTGACGTCTTCTAATGTTGTGTTTGTGTTGTTTTTATTCCCTCAGATGATGAAGCATGCGTGGGACAGCTACAGACAGTACGGCTGGGGTCACAACGAGCTCAAGCCCCTCGCCAAGAAAGGACATTCCACAAATATCTTTGGTAAGCCAGACGAGCCCCTCTCTCCCACTGCTGTCTGTGCCCATTGGCAGTCCGCTCACACAGTTGTAAATCACACATGGATGCATGCATGAATGCACACTCACTCCATCTCTCCGCCTTTTCCCTCGTGGACAAGGTTATGTGATGATGCCTACGGCAGGATGCATATCACTTCGGGATGAGTGTTTGCGAGCAGAAGCACGAGATCACGGAAACCACAAGCACTGAAACGCCAGATAAAGTAAAATATATTGGACATATATCACAAGTCCTTACCCAATAAGATGCTGTACTGTTAGATTCGGCATTAGACAGCGGCAGCACAAACACTTATGCGAGGTCGTTGTCAGGGTCCAGTCAGGAGGGAGATTCCTGTTTGTAGAGAACACGTTGCCACTGGCACTGATTGTTTTCCCACAGAGAGGTCAGTCCTGTGCCGCCGCTCTTCATCTGTGATTTGTGTTTTTCGGAGGCTGTTTTTTTTGGCACCCGCCTCTGCAGCTGCCGACGATGATCGCGCAGGTCACACGACTTGGACTTGCACTTGTTGATGCGAGAGAATTTGCAAGTTGTCACAGAAGCGCACATTTCACACACAAGTGTTTTTTTGAATTTTCAAATTAAGTTGGAAAAATAGACTCTGGATATCGTTTAACTCAGTTTAAACCACGGCTGTGATTGGGTTTGGACCACTTTGAGGACTGCCTTGGCGCTGGTGGACACGACACACCACCCGAGAATACACCACTGGCTTTTCCCCATCTTTTTTTCCACGTGTCGACTCGTCCAGAAAAAGCAGTATTTTATTTTTGCACACTTGCTCGTCTCCTTGCCGCTACACCTTCCTCTCTTGTCAGGCGTTCTCATGTCTTCCTCTGTGGTCTTGTAGCTGTCACAGCGGATGAAGAAAGATATCCAGAGATCTACAGCACCACAGTCTCAGCTTTATTAAGATAATATTAATAAACACATGTCATGGTGAGCGATAGCTGAACACTGTGTGTGCTGCAGGCATCCTTTGTATATTATCCGCCTGTCATTATTCACAGGATCATTTCAACTTCTAATTCAATTATGATCAATATACATATCAATAGATGCATTGGTTATTAACCATTCAAATTCAGAATAATAAGTGCTGATAAAGACGCCCAGAATCCGGTTTTGATCTTCGCTTAGTGTGAATTTCTGCGTGTGAAGATGTTGCTTTATGCTGCTTTATCTGAGTGTTTCAGCAGTTGCCAGTTTGATTTGTGTGTTTTCCTCAGTTCCTGTGTGTGTGTGTGTTTATGCCTTAGGTTCCTGTGTGTTAGTGTGTGTGTGTGTGTGTGTGTGGTGTGAGGGTGCATGCTTATGAGGCTTTTGTGTCAGATTTGAATGCTCCGTCTGGCAGATTGGCCGGAGGCACCTGTGTTATTTTATGAGCTGCTGCTAAATGGTAGATAGATGCTGTTTGTGTGTTTCCATTTGTTGGTGTTTGACTGTTCATCTGCAGCATGTCTTTGTGTGTGTGTGTGTGTTTTCTCCTGCCTCCTTGTAACGGTTGAGTCGGGGTATCTGCAGATTATTAGTCACAGGGTGGCCAGCAACACACACAAACGAGACTCCAGGCAAAGAATCAGGCCTTCACAAAACACACTTCCATTATTGATGAGGCGTATCCTGTCCTCCTACAGAACTTGGCCGTATTGATTATGTGTGAGTGTGAGTGTGTGTGTCTTGGAAGAGAGAAAAGAGAAAGCAATACATTGGAGATGCAGCAGACTCGTGTTGCTGTGTTGCTGTAACTATTAGGAGCATTGACAGCTCGCGCCGAAGGGACACACACATTCAGAAAAAAAGGCTGATTGATTGGACGGAGACGGGGATTACCGATCGACTGTGAATTGGTATTTTGTCATTTAAAGTGAACCCTACTGCCATGCACGTTGATGGCAAAGTCAATCCAAGACATTGGACCCAGTTTAATTTGAGTTTTGAGAGTAATCTCAGGCACTGAAGCAAAATGTGGAAAGATGTTATTTATAGCAGCGTCACAATTTGATCCTAAATCAGAAATCGATCAAAATGAACTTCTCTGCTTTCTTGCGTCCAAATGAAAAAAAACAACACTTTACAGACGACACAGCGACCGAGCAAACTCTGGGTATGGAGTGTAAAAAGTTGTCCGGATACATTTCGAGTGATGTCACTCTCAATCCATAGAGTGCGATAATACACTTACCGTCAGCGTTGATTTTGACCAGTTAAAATAGGTCGGAGATGTTTTTCAAACAAGCAACATGTCACTTTGCCTGTTCGCTGACGCACAGAGCAGGTTAGGACATCTTCATCGGGAAAAACTGAAACAATCGGATGTTCGCTTGTTCACTTGTTAGCATCGCGTCCAGTTAGGACGAGGTGTGAGACTGGAAAAACTGGAAAGACTCTGAGACAGAACTGGAAAATCCTCCTGCTTCCCCGAAGTCATGTGGAAGTCACTGGTGTGGTGACATTTAGCCTTCCCCTGCGAGCTACTGTATGGAAACAACAGAAAAACTGCAGCTCGGAGGCTGCAAAAGATTTTTGCTCGTCGTAGAGTAAAGCACAACAGGGACGTCATGGTGCATTCAGGTGTGCCTCGTAAACTCTGAGACACTCTAGAGGGCTGACCCGAATGCTTCGAAGCTTCGACCGCTGCCACGGTAATCGACCTCCAAATTAGTATGCGAATACTTTGTATTTTGTTTTTTTTATCCGGAGCTTCCAATACCTTTTGAATATTTCTCACCGAAGCTTCGAAGCCCAAAAAATGATATTCGGGACAGCCCTAAAACTCTAACTGTTGTTATAAAACACCGTCCTGCCATCTAGTGGATCTTCTTTTTGTTGAAAGTGTGAATGACAGTGACAGACTCCATAGTCTTAACAATGGCATGTTTAAATTGAAAATGTGACCTTAAAATCTAATCGTGGATTTGGAGAATCGTGACACCACTTTTCCTTTTGTTGCTCACAGTATTGTCCTGCAACAAGTGAGCAGTCTTCCTGCCTGACACAGGCATATATTCACAGCAGTTTGCGTACAATTTGCCTCTGTTAAACATGCCTTCTGTAAAGTTGTTACAGACACAAAGGGCAAAGCTGTGTGTGCTCGCTCCACGCCTCACAGCTCAGCCTTAATCTGTCCAAAGAGAAGAGGGCAGGCCAGAACGGTAACAAGAGGATGAGGAGGAGACCGGGCCTCTCATTGTGGCACCCGGCTCAGATAACCTTGAGTTCAGTGCCCGGCCCTGTGTAGTGTTTTTTCTCCTCTTCCTTCTGTGGAGAACGAGTGGAGCTGATTTTGAGTACAGATACAAACACAGCCTTTGTCTGGAGGGTAAGCGGTTCAAGCAAGGATAAGACATGGCCTCATAAAGGAAATGCAGTCGGAGCTGGGCTGAGAAAAGCTCGGTTCAGGCCGTGTCAGACACAGCAAGCTACCTTAAAACACACTCACACACACTTAGACGGAGCTGTTGGCAGAGAAATGGATGATGTTTTCAGAACAGGAAGGAAAGAACAAAATGTCAGTATATGAAGCCAGATATGGTTCCTGCATATTGTTCACTACATGCAGTTTTAGAATAAATCTTTCTAATGCATCATACTTATTAATATTACTAGTGCAGTGCTCATTTTGAGGCGTGCCTGTTCAGAATGGGCCGGTTGCTTGGATCCCGGTATCCTGCTCGCAGCGTTGTTCAGAACTGCTCATCGTTCGTTTACTCCAGGGAAGTGAAGAAGAGTTCGGTTGCAACGTTAGCAGCCTTTATCCAGCATCCAGCAGCAAAAGTGAACTGCAATGAGTCACGGTATGTGCCCGCTGCAGAAGATACGCTCATCTTAGTCTGTAGAGTCCTGACGCCCCTTCCCCACTGCTGAACAGAGCGTTGTTTGCAAGTTTATTTATGTTTTGCGTGTCCAAATGGCACCAAATTTGATATAACACTCCCAGTAATCCCCAGTAATACACCCACCAAGTGTGAAGTCGATCGGATGAGCGGTCCCTGACATATGTGACGGACACACAGACAGAGATGCAATAAACAGTAGTAAAAGTAGAAAAAAACACCACCATGAAGATAACATACAAAAATGTGTCTTTGACGTATACTGTATATTTGTAAGTGAACTATACCATGAAGTCCTGGCCTGCCACTGCAGTTCTACTGTATATGGCAACTATTTTGATGTGAACAGTCGTTTCAGTAAATGTAGGGATTTGCAGCTTTTATTTGTCATATATTCAATCTTTATTAAAACTACATTTACAGTGATGTCAAATCAAAAGCAGTTACACAACAAGATCAAATTAAAAGATGAAAACAGGGAAAATCACGCCAGATAAAAACAATGGTAGACGATAGAGGTTGTTTTGGTTTCATTCGACTAAGATTTCTTTAGTCGATTGGTCATTTTTGATGCTGTTTTCATGCAAAATGACTCATTTCCAATAAACTTATGAGCACATCTTTGGTAAACACCAGATTTAAAGTGGTAATTTTGTGTGATTCCTTGTGGAGAAACTCATTTATTAGCAGACAAAATCGTATGAGTGTAAGTCAACCTGATTTCTTTGGTCGAGGAAAGCCCTAATTTGTCATCATGGATTTGAGTATTGATCTTTAAAGTGAGTTGAAGGTCTTTCCATCAATCAAATTAAGCAATTTGAAGACGTTGCTTTAAACAAATAATCAGTGAACGGAGAAAATAATCAGCTGATTAATCAATAATGATAATAATTGTTAGTTGCAGCCCTGATAAACTACATGTGTTAACTAACCATCACCACACACTGCTGCTGCATTACGGCTTTTTGTGTCTTGTGGCTTTGATCGTAGTAACTGTGTCCTCAGAGGTTAGCCTGTTCAGTCAGATGATGGACATCTCTATTCATCTCTCTGTTGCTCTCTCTCTCACTCACACACAAGGTAATAATACCCATGGGTAATTGAATGAGGAACATCAGCCACCATTGATTCAGCCTGAAAGCATTTGACCCTTGCTGAGGTTGTGGGTCAGTCAAAGCAAAAAGGCCGGGCCTTCACGGGCAGCTGAAGTGGCCTTGTTTATTGTAGATGGACGGCACAAGCTCTGATCCTTAAACACACTCCTCTCTGTTTGCTGGAAAATGCTCTCGGGGGACGCAGGTCACTTTACATTGATCAGGACTTCAGTGTGATTGTAAGTCCACACCGCCGTCTCTCCATCCCTCTGCGGTCAGAGTCGCTTACAAACCCACGGTTCATCCCCTTTTCACTGTTGCAGTAGTTTAGGCGAGATACAATAAAGCCTGAGTCACCTTTTTTACAGCGGTACTGATGTGATTCTGGATATATCCTGAAGTTGAATGAAACATATCTCTCTTTAAATGAGCCTCAAAGATGTCTTTATCAACAGTGGAGCTGCAACAATTAATCTCCAGCTGTTTTGATAATCGATTATAATCGATTTGAGTAATTCTTTAAAGAAACAAAAAAGGAAAGATTCTCTGATTCCAGCTTCTTAAATGTGAATATTTTCTGTTTTCTTTACTCCTTTATGACAGTGAACTGAATATCTTTGAGTTGTGGACAAAACAGGACATTTGAGGACGTCATCTTGGGCTTTGGGAAACACTGAATCGGACCATTTTCTGACATTTTATAGACCAAACAGCTAATTAATTAATGGAGTAAATGATCGGCAGACTAATCAACAATGAAACTAATCATTAGTTGCAGCCCTAATCAACGGAGTGTTAAATGATATCAATTTAGATAATCAATAAATTATGTAGGTCATTTTTTGAGCAAAAACATGTGGCTTCTCAAATGTGAGGATTTGCTGCTTTTCTGTGTTTTTTTTATCATTCTTCAATACTTTGATTGGACCAAATGGTTAATTGATTAATTGAAAAAATAGTCATTAATGAGACTAATCATTCTTTGCAGCCCTAAATGTATTTATAGGAGAGAGAGAAGCTTGCTTTGTAGTAGGGAAAGCGATGTTTAGTCTCAGCTGCTTAAAGGTATAACATGTAACCCGCCATTCAAAGTTGTCCACTCGTCATCGGCTCAACGAGCGAGCTACAGAGTGAATGAAGAGAGGGAGCGGCGTTAGTGAGAACAAAGCAGTGAATCAGAGAAATAAAACGTTATTGCTGAAGTCCAGAAACGTCCCAAACACAGGAAAATAATAAGAAAAGAGAAAGTACACTCAGACGGCAGTAGGGGTGGGGGAAAAAATCGATAGTAGCGTAGCATCGCAAGATTGTATTTATACACAGACGGCAAGGATCGATCATTTATTATATAAACTATTAACCTCTTAACAATCCAACAGCCCGCCTAAGGAATTGACTAGTACCAACCATGTCATGGAAGCTTTTCGGGAAGATGCTCCAAACTTACGCTAGATTTTGGCGAGGAAAAACTGGCTTTTTCAAAGGGGTCCCTTGACCTTTGACCTCAAGATATGTGAATGAGATGAACAGAGTGAAAGCTGTATCTTATTCGATAAAACAGATGTTGACAAACTGCATAATTAGCGGTTGAAAAAAGGCAATTAATTGCAATGTATCGCAAAATATCTTATCGCAAAATATCTTATCGTAATACTCAAAGATCGTATCGTGACTTAAGTTTCGTGATAATATCATATCGTGGAGGGCAGGGTCTCTGCAGATACAGACACTCATAAGTGATTGATGATTGATTGGGATTATTTTTGTATCAGTCTATACATTGTTTTTTAGAAAATCCCTGCATAACCAGAAATCGTTTTCAGTCAACAATAGAGGATCGTGGGTGTTGTCAGTTTCCAGACTTGTTTCTCTCTGCAGACTTCATTTGTGGCTTTTCGTGACCTTATTGGAGCTATTTTAGTGGATTTAATCTTGTCTGCACACGAGGGAATCCTCCGGTGAGGCCGAGGCGTGCCCTGCACACTCGACCTACTGACTGTTGCTGCTTTATTGGTTTCCACCCGAAAAAGCTTTCCGTCTGATGATTTTAATCTAAACTTACAAGTGGAGAATCTCTCACCTCTCCCACAGGCAGTTTGACATGCTCACAGTAAATGATTATCACAGACCGCCTCAGGCATGCAGTTGCGAAGAGGCCTGTTCGGTAGGAGGCGACGAACGATGATGCGAAACCGGGCTTTGGTTTGGACACCTGGTGTCCCTGTCGACCCAGTGCTGGAACACTGGCACCTGCTCTATCCATTATAAGATTATGTTGGTTGTTAGTGCATCACGTTGCCCATAGAGAGAAGATCTGACAGCTTGGACTCAGTTTCAAGAAACGTACACATACTTTTGTAAGACGAACGGCTTTGTAAACTTTTCAGAAAGGCTATTATTGGAGTCTTTAAATCCCAGAAAAAAAACTCTAAAGTCACCATGTTGGATCAGGACAGAAATGCTCTTTTTGGGCAATTATATACCTCAGTCTGATCATCTCCATGATGCTCTGGTGATGAAGGGAGGCTGCTCCATATAGATTCTGTTCGACTTAATCTAGAATCCCATAAAACCCACAATACCAGTTCAATCCTGCTTTGATTGCCCAGCTTTTCTAATCAATAGACACTGCGCAGTGTAATCTTCTGTAGAGCTATTGGATATTCGTTCCTTCATGCAATATCTCTGCAGGGTGCATGTGGATACCGTGATAACCATGCTCACAGCCATGTACTGTAGCTTTACGCTTTTTTCCCCCCATTATCTAGGCCATGTGTTCACATGAATGGCTCCCAGGGCGAAACAGAGCATTGCATCCTAGAAAAGGGTTATGTATGGCGATGCACCCATGTGTGTGAAGACCAATTAAACAGAAATTACATATTTATGTTGTAGTGACAGAGTCAGGGTCCAAATCAAGTGCCATAAATAGACATTTTATATGGCAACTTGAGATTTTTAGGTTGTAGCAGGGTCAGTTTTAAAGTTAAAGTGAAGATACTGGTATCGTATGAAACTAGAGAACCTAAGAAATCAATCGGTACCAACCGTGTCATACTAGATTGTCGGGAAGGAGGTTAAATAACGCCCCAAACGTTCGCTAAATTTTGGCGAGGAAAAACTGTCATGGCCATTTTCAAAGGGTTCCCGTTGACCTCTGACCTCCAGATATGTGAATGTAAATGGGTTCTATGGGTACCCACGAGTATCCCCTTTACAGACATGCCCACTTTATGATAATCACTATGACTTGCCCCAATACCTGTGAGGGTTTCTGGACAATATCTGTCACTGTTTTAGTGATGTTAATTGATTTCCAATAATAAATATATACATACATTTGCATAAAGCAGCATATTTGTCCACTCCCATGTTGATAAGAGTATTAAATACTTGACTGCAAAAACAGCTAAGTCAGTGATATCTCATCTTCTGTCCAGTGGATGGGCACCAAATGGTTTCATTTTGGTTCATTTAGCACAGAATGAGTATTGAAAGCATCTCCTCTGCTGCTCAGCTGGACTACATCCCAACGAGATGTTCAGAACATGAAGTCATGCCTCTGCGATATCTGTGTCCTCAGTTGGGTCGTGGCATGTTTGTAACCCTTCATCTGGAGCTCTGCTAAGTGGCTGTTAAAGTATGAATCAGGCCTAAGTATTCTGACTCTGTTCTGAAGTTAAGTGAATGAACATGACTCCAAAGGCTGAGTGACTAGGATGGGAAGAGTCAATTTCTCTTAATTCAGCTATTATGTCTGACAAAAGGAAGGCAGTGAGCAAACATAAATAAGGAGTCTGCAGAGACACTGAGGTGTTGATCTGCTTATTTGCAAACCAGCGGTGCAGTCAGATTCTTAAAAGCTAAGACGTAACAATTGCCTCAAGCTCAAGTATATTAGTGCACAGTGAAATAAAGTGCTCACTGCCAGGATGGATTGATTGCAAAACGAGATATTAAATAACCTGCAGACAGTAATCCTAGAGCACTTCTTCAGTGATTATCTTAAACTTATAAAATACGGCATGCTGTCGCGGCATGCTTTCATCCAAAGCACTTTACAGTCCCATTAATGTATACATTTTTCATCACGGTTGATTTTAGTAAGGACTAAAGCTTGTAATGTTTTCTTACACTAATGGGAGTTGAGAAGAATAGGACATAAAAGAAGTCGTACAACACAGTACGATGTATATTTAAAACATTTGTCTCTAAAGTATTGATCAGATCTACTGTGGGGAGCTTTTGTAATAAATAAATAAATTGTAAGTAAGCTAAACTATATTTCCATGGCTTACAATGGAGAAGCAATAACAAAAACATTTTTTTTATCCTTGCTTAGTATAAAATCTTAATTTCAAAGGCAATATCACCATTAAAACAAAGATCCCATGGACAATGATGCAACTGAATGTATTCTACTAGTCTACACTACAACTGGGACTGTTGGGTAGAGGTACACCTTCATGACGAGCCAGTATGACTTTAGATTTGCTAGTTTCATATGATGCCGGTATCGTCACTGTAGCTTTAAAACTGAGCCCTCTACAACCTCCGAAAGATGGATTGCGTTTATGTTGATTAATAGTTTGAGTATTTGTCATATATTCAAACTAAGGCTGTCAATTGATTAAAATATTTAATCACAAGTAATTCCACAATGCCCCATAGTTAATTTTAATTAATCTCAAAGTAATCGCATATTTTTTATCTGTTCAAAATGTACCTTAAAGGGAGATTTGTCAAGTATTTAATACTCTTATCAACATGGGAGTGGGCAAATATGCCTGCTTTATGCAAATGTATGTATGTATTTATTATTGGAAATCAATTAACAACACAAAATGATGACAAATATTGTCCAGAAGTAGTATGACATGGATTAGGGTTTCTAGTTTCATATGACGCCAGTATCGTCACTCTAGCTTTAAAACTGAGCCCGCTACAACCTCCGAAAGATTGATTACGTTAATGCGTTAAAGAAATGAGTGGCGTTAAAACACATTTTTGTTAACGCCTTATTATCATGTTAACTTTTGTCATTCGTCTAAGTGACCGATTGAGGCAGCGGTAGACCAGCAACTCCCATGTTCTACGAAGGAAAATTACTGTTTTTGTCATTGGAGTCTGGTGGCTTTGAAGAGAGCATCGATGGATATAACGGCTTCAGTTCCCCCGTTGGAAAGGGCTGTCTGACAGCAAGGTAAAGCGGTGAAAATATTCTAAATATAGCGTACACTTAAACTGATATTGATTCTTTTAGGTGTCTAAAATCCGTTTTGCTGCCTCCGTCCACAGCAGTACATTGCTTTGCTCCCATGCTGTTTCTCCAAACCACCATCTACTGTAGGTAATACACTGACTATGGAGAACCTCATACAACCCCACTTCAAAAACACCCAAACTCTCCCTTTAACTCCACCCCAGGAACATTTCCTAATCTCTTTCATATTCATAAGCTCATAGCAGCTCCCCCGTCACCCCCCTGATTAAAGTCTCCCATTATTCAAATGTTCGTTTTTGCAACTAATGGCAAAAATTCAGTTTGGCTGGTTAATATCTACTTAATGAATGCAATGATTTCCCTCGTTGGATGAGATACAAAGCGACATGCTGCTAAACTGAAAACAATGACACGCTTGAAAGCACCACACATCGAGCTTTATGCCCTTTTTTCTTCTTGTCAGCCCGAGGTGTAGACTCGGATGTCTTCATGATTGTGGCATTGCGGGGCGGTGTTGAGTGGGGTGGGAGGGTTCACTGATGATCACTTTAAAATGACTGCCTCAGGGCCCAAAGCTGCTTTCCATACGAGAGAAGGCTGGTATTAAATTGACCCTTATTTACTGTTGCCATGCTTTCCAAGCTTTCCAATCTAGCACTGCGCACATGCAGTTGATGCTGATGATGGTGGCAGTTTTGCCAGATGATATTTTTGTTGATTTTTGCGATAATGGGTCCCTGATTTCAGCCAATAGTAGACAAAAGGGTCTCATTTATTTACAACATTTATTGCACATCTGTCCGTGAAGTTTCTCCCTTTTGCCCTGTTAAAGGGTTTTTCTTTTTCCCCTTAAAGGTCTAAGGATAGAGGATGTCATATTTACAGATGTAGGGCTTTCACAGTTAAAGCGATAACGCAAATTCATTTTAATGTTGCAAGCTCGGTTTTAAAGCTAAAGTGAAGATATTGGCATCATATGAAATTGGAAAACCTAAAGGATCCATTGGTACCAACCATGTCATACTAGCTTTGCAGGAATGAGGTTAAATAACGCTCCAAACTTACACTAAATTTTGTCAAGGAAAAACTGTCATGGCTATTTTCAAAGGGGTACCTTGACCTCTGACCTCCAGATATGTGAATGAAAATGGGTTCTATGGGTACCCAAAAGTCTTCCCTTTTGCCTAAACTTAAAGTAGTTGTAGTTTTGTTTCTTAAACCTAAAAAAGTTGTAGTTTTGTTGGCTTAACCTAAAGAAGTTGTAGTTTTGTTGCCTAAACCTAAATAAGTTGTAGTTTTGTTGCCTAAACCTAAAGTAGTTGTAGTTTTGTTGCCTTAACCTAAATAAGTTAGTTTTGTTGCCTAAACCTAAAGAAGTTGTAGTTTTGTTGGCTAAACCTACATAAGTAAGTTTTGTTGCCTAAACCTAAAAAAAGTTGTAGTTTTGTTGGCTTAACCTAAATAAGTTAGTTTTGTTGCCTAAACCTAAAGAAGTTGTAGTTTTGTTGCCTAAACCTAAATAAGTTAGTTTTGTTGCCTAAACCTAAATAAGTTGTAGTTTTGTTGCCTAAACCTAAATAAGTTAGTTTTGTTGCCTAAACCTAAATAAGTTGTAGTTTTGTTGCCTAAACCTAAAAAAGCCTTTGTTTGTGTTCAAAAAGTGACGTTTCATTCAGTTTTACATCAGTTGCTTTTAAGTTTCACTTTCACTTTTACAACATAGTGTGCGTAGTAGGCCCCTACTCACCCACGTCTATGGTGCTTATAGCCACTGATAACGCCTATTTAATGGCCTGATAACAGTCGAATCGGGTGCAAGAGACAGGGCTGTATTTTTCACGCCATCATTTCCAGCTCTGCAGACTTTAGTTGGCACATTTGCAGAGTAAAAAGAGAGACTAAGGAGAGAATTGAATTCAGGTCCCAACAAGACGTCAAACTTTCCTTCAGAACTCTTCGACTCGGCCCTCCCTTACTCCCCTCTTTCCTTT
>CAKALG010039003.1:0-15166 GCA_916700815.1 Helicolenus hilgendorfi
CTGCCCCCATCGTGACTGTTGGAGGTCAGCCACGCTTGAAGCCCTCAGAGATCAATGGACATGCTACTGTACAGTAAATATTCACTCCTGAGCGTGTTATCTATCTGTAAACACACATGTACTGGTGCGGTACACAGACACTTTGCAAACAGAGACCGGACGGTCACTCTTTGAGCTTTTTCGTCACATTTGCCTCACCTCCATTTGCCGGGGTGTGAATGGAGGAATCTAACTCTGGATAGGTGATTTCAATTCAATTCTCACCCACTGGATCTGTTTACACTCCACTGGGGTGGAATATGCTATAGGTTGTTTTCCCCTTGTCACTCCAGCTGCCACTGGTGTCACATCAAGTAGACTGTTTTTATACTGTTTGCAACAGCTCTTTATAGATTTTGTCAACAGTAGGAAATGCAATAAACACATTTTGAATCCTTTGCATTTTTGAGATAAGTGAAGGAGAGGCTGATGCCTACTAGGGGTGGCGGAAAAAATCAATACAGTGTAGTATCGCGATATTTTGTGTGGCAATATTGTATCGATACACGGACGTCAAGTATCGATCTTTTATTATAATTCAACTATTAACCTCTTAACAATCCGACCGCTATCCTTTCTTTCAGAGGTAGTAGCCGGCTCATTCTTAAAGCTAGAGTGAAGATACTGGCATCATATGAAACTAGAAAACCTAAGGAATCCATTGGTACCAAGTCCTATTAGTTTGTCATGTTAGCTTGTCGGGAAGAAACGCTGTTAATGCCTCAAATTTATGCAAAACTTTCGAGAGGAAAAACTGGCATGGCCATTTTCAAAGGGGTCCCTTGACCTTTCACCTCAAGATAGGTGAATGAAAACTCTGAAATGAACATGAGCGAAAACTGTATCTTATCAGATAAAACAGATTTTGACAAACTGCATCATTTTCAGTTGAAAAAAAGTAATAAATCACAATATATCGCAATACTCAGCATATCGCAAAATGTTTAAAATTGCAATAAGATCGTATTGTCACTTAAGTATCGTGATAATATCGTATTGTGGCTGCCTCTGATGAACAAAGCAATGTATCATGCTGGCAAGCCTAACAGAACATGGTTGACAGATATCTGAACAAATACGTAGCAGGCAATGTAGGCAGGTGTTTGAAAGAGCAGTGTTTGGTTAGTCTCAGAAAAATGTCAAATGCTACAAAGCATTATGGGCATTTATTACACAGCTTTGTTGAATACTCGATTCTGATTGGTCAATCACCGCGTTCTACAGTCTGTTATTTCTTTATAGCAGACCGTTGCAATGTATAACAGACCGTTGCTATGGGTGCTGTCGGACTCTGGAGGACCATATTTGTGTCAAATTATTGATTTCTTAAGTAAGTAGCAGTGTAATAAGTGGGATAATGTACAGCTAGTGGGTCATTGTTGTGAAAGAAACCCCTTCAGGGCGATGCAAGACCCCTTCACTTTACGACGGGGCGCCGCATCGTCCTGTCGGGGTTTATTTCACAACAATGACCGGCCCGCTGTACATTATCCCTTACTTGTCAAACCTGATTTGAGTGTCCATGAACAGGCACTGCATCTCTACTCTTTGTAGGGATATACATTGTTATTAGCTGTGTGTAGGTGTACGTGTGTGTGTGTGCTTGCATATGGCATTGCTGGTGTCCTCCAGACCCCCGTGTCTCTAACTTTGTCATTTTTTATTGTAACTGACAGCTACCATTGTCCGTTACATGCAGAAAATGTTTTATGACCTTGTGAGCAAGCCACAAAACATTCATACAATGTACTTGTAAAAATCCACCGCCCGTGTTTTGAAAATGCAACATCCCAAAGAAAGGTCTAAATCCACAGAGGCTGCAGACAGAAACGTATTTGCTGTGCACTCATGGCTTCCAAAGCAACCATGTAATGACACATTTTGACGACATTTAAATGGAGAAAATTACGAGCATGTCATTTGCACCTCAAATGTTTTTATGTGCTGAAAAGGAAATGTTTTAGTGGAGGCGTTTTTGCATATGGAACAGTTGACAGTTGCAGTATTCAGAAATGAAATGTATTTTTTTTGGTAAGTGCCATGGAGCTCTAGTGTGTGTGTGTGTGTTTTTCAAGGAGGGGAGGGTGGATTAACCGGTGGAGGATCTGTCATGGTGACATTTGTGTCCCCCGGCGGAACAGCAGGGGTCCTCTTCACCTCTGTAACCTTCAACTTTCAGCCTTAACCCCCTTCAGGCCCCCTCTTGCGTCCACCACACGCCCAGCACGTCCGAAGGGAGGGGTATACGAACGCAAAAGAGTGGAGAAAAAAAAGAGAGGGGGTGCAGAAGTGAAGAGGACAGAGAGCTGCAGGGGAGGGCGGGATGAAGAGCAAGAAAGGTTGTGGAAGAAATAGAAAAAAAATGAGGCAAGCATGGGAAGGAGGACCATAAATGAGG
Organism: Helicolenus hilgendorfi; assembly: GCA_916700815.1. Lineage (NCBI taxonomy): Eukaryota > Metazoa > Chordata > Actinopteri > Perciformes > Sebastidae > Helicolenus > Helicolenus hilgendorfi. The sequence goes on from CAKALG010039003.1 coordinate 2,438, forward strand.
CCTAAGTGGGGGGAAAAACAAGAGGAATGGATAGTGGAAAAAAGAAGCAAGAGGCAAAATGATTGGCAGAGAAATGTGGAGATGGAGCAGAACAGAAACAATAAGAGTCTGTTGGATGGAGAGGAAAGAGGAGATATGAATGATAAAGGAAGGTGTTTGGTAGTGCTCTGAAGTTCTCACACGTCCTCAGTGTGTTGTTACAGCTCACTGTTTTCTGCCTCCTTTACTCTCTCTATTATGCTTCTCTCTCTCTCTCTCTCTCTCTCTCTCTCTCTCTTTCTTTCTTCTCTGTGTGACTCAATACTCGAGTACACAAAATGTTTTGGAAAAGGAGTGGCGATTTCAACTCCATTTAGTCATGGGGCATGATCTTGTATCGGTCGACTCTTTCATACATCCCCCCAAAGAAGGACTTTTTGTTTTATAATTTCTGTTCATCTTGCCAAAAAGTTATCCCAGCCAAAACTGAAGTTATTTTGTTACTTGGTTTTACCAACAGTCAAAGTATAACATCTTTTGGGATAATTGATTTGAAGATTTTCATCTATTATTCCTCTAATAAATTTACACTAAACACTGCAATAAAGTCCCTCCTTGCCTCCACCTTTTTCTCCGCTTTTATTTTGTATGTTTTGTTTCACCACGTCAGAAAATCTGAGTTGTAAATACTTTATTAGAGCAGCGACACTTAAAGCTGGAGCTGGGAACTTTGAGCAAATATGATATTTATTTTTATAAAACTGTCACTATATCCTGACAGTAGTACATGCGACAGATAATCATAATAATAAACAGAGTATTGGTTCATATTTGATCAGCGCTGCCCAGTTTGATCGGAGTTCACAAGTTTTGTGAGCAGTGATTGACAGCTGCTCAGAGACGGCAGGCTTCAGCTCGGCTCTGATTGGTTGTTTTCCTTCGACACTGTTAAGTCTTGAAGATGCCATTAGGAGCACCGAAGGACACACAGGCACATTATTTTTTTTCATATTATCTGTCTCATGTACTACTGACCGTTTTATAAAAATAACTTTTTTTTTTATCAGATTTGCTCAAAGTTACCAGCTTTAAATGTGCATTTACAGGTAACTGTGTGCTACCACCTGTGTTTTTCCTGCTTGACAAGTCAAAATATCTGCTATGAAAAAGGTCTATCGTGTTTCAGCCGCTATCAGAACTTGATCTTGAATCCAGTAACACTCCTCCTGTCTGTATTGTCAACATAGAGGCCCATTGTGTCAGCCATGAACATGGACACTGACACAGTTTGCAGTCTTTGTAGTGCTCTTGAAGCTCTCCATATTTCCATACCTGTGTGCACCTGGCCAATCACTGCGTAAAGTAGGCATGAGTGCCAAAAGTTCCAAACACTGAACCCCCCTCTTCTCTTCCTGTCCCTTTTCTTCCGTCCTGTATCACACTCCAGCAGCAGTTCCCATCCTCTCACCCAGTAAATCAGCATAAAATAGCCCTAACTGTGGCAGATCATAGGGTAGGCAGAAGGGGGGGCCGGCGGTCGGAGTTGGTGTGTAAAGCTTTGAGCTCGGCTGCTTTTTTTTCCGTGCCGCTCTTTTCAAGATGGGGCCCATGAAATTATCCAACAGGATTATGTAAGGCATGATGGATTCTGCTGCGTCCCGTCATCCGTTTGTCCATTGTGTGCCGCTCTCTCCCAGGCAGCCTGGTGTGTTAGCCATGAAGCTATACTCCACACATTGTGTGTTATTGCATGTCCTCTTTACTAAGGTAGGGGTCCTCTCCTCTGGCTTCATAAATGTCTACATTAATCTTTTTGGACATATGCGTAGGGCAGGATCATACCCAAATTTAGCCTGTGTTAAAATGGTCATGTATCTTTCAATTAACCTGTTATACCTGTTGAACTCGCAGTTATTCTATCAAAAGGTTTGGTGCCTCCAGATTCACTCTCTCAGCCAGCGTTGTTTAGACAGAGGTAGACAGGGGGTGTGTTCATGAGCCTGTTGGTCTTTTGTATGTCCATGACAGTGAACCTGGCATGCGTGAGCTCGTCTCTTCAAACTCTCGCTGTTCCTGCCGAGGTCACAGGGTGACCTTGAAGCCGTGGAAGCCATGTTTACCAGAGACCCCTGTGTTCAGGCTATGGCTCGGCGGCTGCTTCCTTTCAACCACATGGTAGAAGCCTGCGAGAAGCCAGGTCTCATGTTTTGGTTTGGAAGCTTTAAGAGAGCTGCAAACACACGTTGCAAGAGTGACACTAAGGCGCCAGTATTACATGGTTATTTTGTGTAGTTTGGTATATTTGTCCTGTTGCCTACTATAATATCAAACTTTCAGTAGTAAGAGAATAATGCCGATGTATTTCTTGTACTTTACGCCTTTATTATTTATATAAAACATTGATCTGTTGCTGAATGTCGTTGGAGCACACTCTTTAAACAAGAATGAACATTCTAGGTTTTCTGCAACTTAATGATTATTTTAGTGGTGATTAATCAGCTTTCTTTTTGATTAATCAATTAGTATGTAGTCTATAAAATGTCAAAAAGAATGAGAAAGGCATTGCTTACCAAAGCAAAAAAAGATTTCTTATTTAGTCTGATCAGCAGCCTAAAGCCCCAAAGTATTCCATTTATAATGGCATGTTTGAAGGTTTTCAACCCAGCTAATACTCTGTATATAACTGTTAATTGACAAAATCAGAATTGGTTAATTTCCTGTCGGTCTGAAAATCATATAACAATCAACAATGTTACAGTGTTTACTGGAGAGAAACAAAATCACAATCCCCCCCCGTTATAATGACGAACCTTTTATCTTAGGTTTTTACATCCCTCCAGCAAACAGCCAGGCTTGTATCAATGTAGGAATAATTAAGCAAATAAACTAGAGTATGTGTTGCTGCGACTTTCTTAAACGTGCATGATTTGGTGAATAATATAAGCTATCATATCTACACTGAGAATATAGATTAGCATATTTACAGCACATACCGCCTAGACTCTCTCTCTCTCTCTCTCTCTCTTGTCTTTCACTGTGCGCTGCTCTGTATGTGTGTGTGTGTGTGTAAGTGAGTATATAAGTGTACGTGTGTGTGTGTGTGTGTGTGTGTGCGTGCATAGACTCGCAGCAGCCACCCTTGCCCCCACCCCTCTCATTAATATGTATGTGTTCTGAGGCAGCTAGCGAAGACGGTGTGTTTCTCACCCGCTGATTAATGCTGTCTGTCAATTACCTCTAGATCCAACCGTGCTGTGGAGCTTCCCCCAGGACCACACCGACCAGGTTGGAACACACTCTGCTTTTTCATTCTTTTCTCACTCTCTTCCTCTCCCTCTCTCTCTCTCATTCGTTCACCGTTACAGACAACCTCTACCTCCTCCTCCTCCTCTCCCATCTCCCTTCCTTGCCTAATGCCCTCACTCACCCTGCCATCCCGTGGTAACCTCCCCCCCAACACCTATCACCACCACCACCACCACACCACCACCACCACCACCGCCACTCTCCTCCTCATCCCTATCAGCGCTTCCTCTCCTTCTCTCCTCCTCCTCCTCCTCCTCCTCCTCTGTCTCTCTCTGTCTCATTGTACGTCTGTTGCTGGTAATGAAAAGCAGTGAGCAGGTCTTCAATAACCGACGAATCAGTAATTATCATGCAACCGTGACAGGAATGCACACCTCTGTTATCCCCTCTTTCTCTCTCTCTCTCTCTCTCTCTCTCTCTCTCTCTGTTTGTATCTCTTGCTTTCTCTCTCATTGTGCTTCTGCGTCTGCTTCCCATTGTTTCACATTTATAGCATTATCGGGTTCATTTTCAATCTGAAAGCAAAATCTGCAGCTGTTTTGCTATACTTTTCGGAACACCATGTTCTTCCCAAACCAGTCAGTGGTAAGTATCGCAGGGTTACATCCACACCTCAGCGTCTCCCACTAGTCTGTATTATTGAAGAATCACGTGTTTTTTTTGACGAGGACATGGTTTAAAGGAGGATTCCAGTATATTACAACTTGGGTCTTATTTGTGTATCTTTGGTTATCATATCTATTGATTATAAATTAGCATTATACTCATCAAAGAAGTAGCTGAGACCTGTGAAATATTGTTATTATGAAATCCAACGGGCAAGAAACACAAGCAGACTGACGATCACAGGTTGTAAACAAAAAGCCAGATTATCAAAACCACTTTATTTGTAGATGAAACTGAAAGTAAGTCTACCCAAACTTTCTGCTATCTTCCCTTATTATGTGTGTGTGCACAACTAAGTACAGTAGGTCAAAGTTTAATCAGGAAGTATGTCTATTTACAACTTCCAGTTTGGGTAATATTTTTCGATTCGCCTTTGTTTTTCTCGAGGGATGCACACGGATTCAATTTGGCAGACTGCTATCAAGGCCAATACTGGCTTATTAAGCAGATCGGGTATCAGCCATGAAATGACCGATCCACATTAAATACAGTTTCTATGATAAGTGCGGTTAATAAGAGAAGTAAGATAAGTAAAATTCAGCGCCAAATCCCTGGCCTCCTGTTACCTTGCATAAAAATGAATCCAATAAGTTTCCACACATTGAGGTTTACTGATTTTAAATTTTAAGAAAAAGAGAGCACTGGTGTCGGTTCAGTGTTGGCTGAAACCCTCAGTTAGTAGTATTGAAATGATTATCCGGAGATAAAGTTAGATTGGTGCATCCATAGTGATTTCTCCATGGGGGTTTGTTTAACCAGTCGGTTGTCTATGTGCTTATCAAATGTTTATATCCCCATCTAATGTCATTTCAGTTAACTTCCGATGGCCAAAACTATGTAAATTGTCTTAAACTCAAATTGTCCATCAAGACGATCACAAATCGTATCAGCTGTCTCAGGGGGACGATGTGCACACACACATATGCAAAAAGATCTTTTGAATAATTTAAATTGAATTGATATCCCTTTTATTTAAAAGCCTTGCTCTTTACCCTTAGAAAAATACACCACCTCAGCAGGGCGTCTTTGTTATTTCTCTCTGGCTTCACCTTCAAAGAAGCACAGTCTCGATCCAACTTGATCAAAACAATCACACAGTCTGTAATAATATGCGTATTAATCTTTGCGCTGTGCACATCACTCTGTAAGTAGATTAGTTTGACTCGTTCTCCTGTTGTTGCTCCAACATGTGATGACTCCTGCTCTCTGCTGCAGTGTGTGTTGGATTTTTGTACTGGCAGTTAGTAGGGCTGGGATGATACACCTATCTCCCGATTCGATTCTATCACGATACTCGGGTGCCGATTCGATATGTATTGCGATTTTTAAGTATTGCGATTCAATATTATGATTTATCGCAATTTTTGTTACCTTTATTAACACTAGACCATGGGGAAAAGTTGATTCATACACTTCTAGGGACTTTTACTTTGTAAAATATCTAAATTAATACAGTAAAATGTTTGAGTTTCAGCATGTATATAGTCAGAGATATCCTGAAGTCAAATATATCAATCATTGTTAGGCATTATTTATTATTGTTTTTCTAGCAACCCAAAATGACAAGAATACAGACATTGCCTTCACAAATTAGTGGTATTTTCTATTTAATTTATAAGGGACATATACTTCTGGTGAATACAATCCAATCAATCTTATTTACATATATATATTTTGTATACAGTTCCCTTTTTTTAACACCTTATTTTGAAAACCGGACGCAGTCACACGTGTATACTTCACCTAACTTCGCCAAGTCCGTCGTTAGCTTCGTTCTCTTTATACATCCATGGTCTGCTCCATCAGGGCTGTTTGAATGCATTTAACGTAAATGACAGTATATGGGTGCTCTACAGTTGTAGCCTCGGCTAATTTGACCAAGAAGATGAGAGTGACGGCTGGCTTGACCGCACGTTACCGCAATACGATAACGTTTCCTGTCCATGACAGAGTTAGCATGCGGCTTTAGCCGTGATGTCTAGTTCTGCTTTTTCTGGCAATGTGTGAAAAGTGTTTCCATACTTTACTGTGTGTGTAGTTTTTACCACGTTGGATTTAAATGTGAGGGTGCAGGTCGTATCCACGAGGACACTCTGCCGTTTTCTGCTCTGTCTTATCTGCCGGTTTCTGCTCGCTACGGCCAGCTATACTGTTTGTTTTGGGTGATGGATACAGAATGGATATGACATCGCGTGACTCTGACTACAAAAATAGAACTTACTTTTACCTCCACATTGACTCAGATGAAGCAAATATATTGATTCTGGCATTAAAAAATGTATTTCAGGGGCGCCACTGTAGCTCACTTAGTAGAGCGGGCGCCCTATTTACCAAGGCTATGAGTCCTTACCGCAGCGGCCCAGGGTTCAAATCCATCCTGTGGCCCTTTGCTACATGTCAACCCCTCTCTCTCCCCCTTTCATAACTATCTCTCTCTCTCACTATCAATTAGAGTGTTAAAAAGCCCCCCAAAAAAATAATCTTTAAAAAATGTATTTCAAAATTGTGGAGAAAAAAAAATCGCGATACATTCTGTAGGTGAATTGATTGTTTTCCCACGAGTAGCAGTTAGTCTAAGAATGAGAGAAGACAGGAAAAAGAGGAGACATGCAACATATTGTTTCTGTTCCCAAAGTGGCCACAGCACAAAACAGGTCCTGGAGCAAATTGCTGGACAGATGACTGCAGCAGCCCGTCGATAAGCTGAAGGGAAAATGGACAACTAGAATAGAGAGGAGGACAACAATATGTGCGTAGGCTAACTATCTCTCAACACAGCAGCCAAGCCAGTGCTTTTAAACAGCTCTCCTGCCTCTCTGATCCACTTTGAGGAATAAACGGGCTTGTAGAAAGATGCTCCAGGCGATGTCTGCCTGCCCCACAAGAACCAGAGCATGCAATCAGAGTAAGAGGTAGAGGGAGTGAGGGAACCAGAGTGTGAGCGAGAAATTACAGACCTGCAGAGGGAGGCGCAGGAAGTGATGGAAAAGGAGTAAAAAAGAGCAGCTGAACCCGAGAGAGATGAAAAAAAATAGTGTAAACATAGTGTATGTGTTGTGCCTCATCCTTCCTCTCCGACATGTCTCTGTTTTTTAGCCCCCCCACAACCTTACTTTTCTTTCATTCAGTTGTCGACCAGATCGTTTGTGTGGATAAGATGGCCCTTAAGATGGCTAGTTAGCGTGCTGTGTACAGAGGGATTGGCCCTTTCCCCCGTATACATAAAGGCTGTATTCACGGGCCTCATTACCAGGATTAGGGCTCCTTTCCTCTTTTGTGGGGCTGAAGGCTGGAGTCCTCTGTAGCCACGGTCTACGTCTCTTTCTGTGGCCCGAGCTGGCCAGCATATGGCAGCAGCAGCCAACAGTCTCCGCAGAGGGGCTCAGAGCTCAGAGCAAGGCCTCCTTTTGTTTAGGCCGTTATTGTTGCTCAGCGTAATGACATTTGTAGGCCGTAGGATCGGGGTGGAGGGGTTAGTCTACCCCAGGGGAGAGGGGGGGGGGAGAGGAGAGAGGGATGGAAGGAGGGGGGGAGGCAAAAGACATGCAGACAGACAGGAGTGTGGATTATGGAAATATGAATTGATTTTTTTTTCTGTTCTGTGGTAGAATAGAAAGCTCAAAGGAGAACAGACTGCAGGCTGGCTGGCACGCCGGGGTGGTGCTGGGGAAATATGAAGTGAGAGGCGCTTGCTCCCTCTTTCTCTCTCTTTCTCTCCCCCTCTCTCTCTCTCTCTCCTTTCTTTTTCTTTTTCCCTCCTGCTCCCCCTATTCCTCCCTCAGCCCCTGAGACTCTTGATGCCCTGGTCATCCACAGATGCCACTTGGATAGAAAGGAGAGATGGAGAGACGGAAGAGACGGAGAGAGAGAGAGAGAGAGAGAGGGAGGGCAAGAGAGAGGTGGCTAAAGCATATATTTGAATCGCAAGAAGGCTTTTTTTTGCAAATGAAGCAGACAGATGGAAATCTGTCCGTTTCCTCTCAGATCTCATCCCAAAGTTGTGGAAAAAACACAGCAGACAGAACACACACACACACACACACACACACACACATGCTGTCACACACACACACACACACACACACACAGAGAAAACGGATCTGCCAGTTAGTTGTAGCTAACCACAGTTTGGTGTATAGAGGGCCCACTCCTCTGTAGAGAACAGAGGATAATATGATAAACACTCAGCAAGTTCCACAAACAGACGACCATTTGAAAACTTAAAGCGACTGCGAGCAACTCCGCAGTATTTCAAAATGTGAAGTTACTCACACAGATACACCCCTCTGCGAATTGCTTCGTACTTCCCTGCCCAACACTGCAGGCAAAAACATATTTTTAAGGTTGAAAGGCTCCAACACTGCCATTGTCTTTAAGTGTTTGATCATCTTTTATATACACATATGTGTGTTTGTCTTTCAGTTCATTTATTTAGTCAGCTTTGGACTGTCATGATGTCATTTCCATACACTTAGCTCTCCCAGCTGTCAGCCCACCATAGAATAAAGGGCTTAACAAACAAGTTAAACTAACAAGCTTAAAGTCAATTATGAACTATGGCTGTCAATTGATTAAAATATTTAATTTGCATGATTGTCCATAGTTTATCACGATTGATCGATTGATTTTTTTATCTGTTCAAAATGTACCTTAAAGGGAGATTTGTCAAGAATTTACTACTCTTATCAACATAGGAGTGTGGAAATATACTTGCTTTATGCAAATGTATGTATATATATATTATTGGGGATTAATTAACAACACAAAATAATGATAAATATTGTCCAGAAACCCTCACAGGTACTGCATTTAGCATAAAAAATATGCTCAAATCATAACATGGCAAACTGCAGCCCAACAGGCCACAACAGCTGCTGTCTAGTTTCATATGATGTCATCACTCCAGCTTTAAGGCTGATGCTACAACCTAAAAATTGCAAGTTGCGTTAATGCGTTAAAGAAATTAGTGGTGTTAAAACAAATTTGCGTTATCGCGTTATTAAATGTGAAAGTTTAAGTTTCAGAATTGGTGCCTAGGTCCAGATTTTTTTCCCACAATTTGTGTTTTCATTCTGTGTTTTATGATTTAAGCACATTTTGTCATCAGAAAGAGTGTTTAATCATGTAGTGGAAGAATAAAATTTCAACATTCATTACGTAAATATTCAAAATGTAATGAATCAATCAATCAATTTGATGGAACACAACATTGCACCATTTTTTTTTTAATTAAAGAAAGTGGTTTAAAGCATATCGTGTGTTGATGCTACGATGCATTTTGGACTAATTAGCTGAGGTGGAGTAAGTGGTGTCTTTGCTTCTTCCATGATGGAGATTTCCTTATGTAATATTCACAACTTGGAAGTGATGCACCGATCTAACTTTTTCATTCCCGATACCGATCGCATTCCTCAGTTTTTCGGATGATTAATAGGTGACCCCTCCCCCAGGTTTCCCCTCAACCCATGTCTTGCGCTCTCATTGGCTTTAGCTTCCCGACAGACTCCTGACAGGTCCATGCATCTGTGGACCCCAAGAAGACTCGCTGTGCTTTCGAGCCCAGCTAATGTGGCTCCTATAATAAACTAAACTAAACTGCGATGCATCAGCGAGCAGAGGACAGAAGCAACGTGCCTGTAAATGACACCAAAACATAGCAGCATAGTTTTTTCTGTTCATTCGGCTTAGGTGCTGTGGAAAAAAAAACACTTATAGTGGAAGGGAAAACACAGATTTTTATAAATTACATTCACATTTTGTCAACTTCCACAATATCCCGCATTTGACAGTTGATTTCATCTTTAGTATCAAATCCCGTGATTCCGTCCGTGTTTTCTGCATCGCGGAAATCATAGGCTCCTATGATTAGACATGATTTATTTACAGGCACATTTTTGTCATATTCATAGGTGCTTGTAATGGTGAAAGTAACAAATAAACTATAGACAAAATATACAAAGGTGCCACCTCAAATTCAACAAATTATAAAAAGCATCTTTGGGAAAAAAAGAGATAAGAATGGAAATACCGTAGGGGGTGTGGCTGCAAGCCTGGGAAACTCAGTGTACTTCTATCTATTCCCTTATCTGGTGTGTTGGATAATCTGTTTGTTTGTTTTTTTGTTGCTTTTATAACTCCTAAGCAGAAATCCATATTAACTGGGACACAGTACTCCAGCTGGTGAGACTGTGGATCAACACTGGTCGACCATAGCCACATATTTAGCTTATTGGACATATAATGTTAAGGGATGCTGTGTTTAAGTACTGACATTTTGTTTCTCTATATATTTTGGAGATATACCTAAAGGTTTGTGTGATATCTACCTTCTGAGGATCATTGTGGCTGCAAGTAAAAAAAAACATTTCCAAAACTCCCCCAATTGCTCACCTTCTCATAGACACCTACAGTATCTATGCTTCATGGAAATGGATGAAATGAGATTATTACTCTCAGGAAATAGACACTGATAACTCCACGCCCTGCTCCCACTCCATCTTCTTTTTAGTGTTTTTTCGTTTAACACACATTCCTCATCCCAATCTCTCTCTATTGTGCTTTCTTGCACATTCTTTCCTTACAGTTTAGAGCTAGCTCTCCCCCAGTTTACTTGCATGTCATACACGTACATGTGCTCGCACACAGGGAGATAACATTTTGTTTGCTTTCTTGGCATATCATCGTTATGCGTCATTCTGGTTCAGCCTCTTGTCGCTCCTGTTAACCTTTTCCCTATTTTTCACTCTCTGTCTCCAGTCCTGTCCTTTTCTTTCTCCACCTTCATAACTGTCTGTTGTTGTTTTTTTTCTCACAGTATCCCTCCATCCCCTACGTCCCGCTGTACGTCTCGCTCCCTGCCGGTTCATCAACCTTCTCGTTTCCAAACACCTTATCTCATATTTCCCCTCTAAAGACACTGTTGCAGGAAATTGCAAATTACGCATTAACCGCCAGCCTGGTTGCAGCAAAATATCCAGAGAGAAATAAAGGAAATATTGAATAATGAATAGATTTTACTCTCAGCGATGAACTAAAGTTGATGTTAACTCTCTATGGCCATTCCACACATTTTAATAGGGAACCTTTGATCTTCCTGCTGCATACTGTACGGAGTTGACTGTATAACATGCTGTTTTTCATTTATACCAAAGCTACAGTAGGTGTGATTTGATCCTAAAAGGAAATCTATGCTTTGATACAGGCATATAAGTTGCTATGTATAATCAATTTGTGATATTTTTACTCTTCCCTTCGACATGAGCAATTTTGTTGTGACTTCCTGCATTTCCTAGTAGGCCTTTTTTTATGAGCTTGTTGCATTTGGAACATGTAGGTGGTGAACAGAGCAATCCCTGTTGAGAAAGAGTGACTCACACAGACCTTATTTAAAGCATATCATGTGTTGATGCTACAATGCATTTTGGACTAATTAGCTGAGGCAGTAAGTTAAGTGGTATCTCTGCTTTTTCAATGATGGAGATTTCCTTGTTTAATGGTCACAATTTGGTGCAAAATAAGCAGCCATAGAAAAAAGCTCCTGCCCTTTGGTTCAGTTGGACTGACACCAATACCTGATGTGTACAGCAGATGTTTTAGTTTATAAAAATATTTCCTTGTATCACATTTCATTGTCTGAGAGCGGCCAGTGTCTTAACTTAACCTCTCGAGGCCCACCTGCCCGCCGGCGACCCGCTTAAGTTTAGTTCTAAGCGGCTTGGCATCAATCATGAAGATATGAATGTTTAAACTTTTGTCAATATGGACATGTTATACATGGTTAGATCGTTTAGATTCTCCATGATTTCATCGTTCAGTTTATTTTACAGAAACCAGGAGCACTAAAGCACAATTCATTCAGATTGGTATGGTAAACAAGAGAGATGCAAGAAGTCTGATTGTTTATATTCCTTTAATTCATGAGGGTCCACCGATCAAAAGAATCAAAGGGGTTTTCCAAATTATTCCAAGTTGTAAATATTGTCATGTGAAAACCATTGCTAACTGTCTGCTAACTTCTTTCGCCAAACGAAGACCGCACTTTAAATTATATAAACAATATTTTCTCTTCTTCCTGCACCATGTTGTTGGGTATGCTTGTTTTCCTTACCTTGCTGGCTACAAAATAAAAGTTTAGTTTTCGCTCCAGGTCAGCCCCTGAAGTACAGCAAGTGCTCCCAGTTTGGAAGGCCAATGGGGTCTGTCTCATGGATTTGCTGCCATGGTACAACAAGCTGATATTGGCTATCAACAGGTCAATAATCCTGTGATTGTAACCAATCATTTTCCCTTTCCAGCGGTGTATGACATGGGTAGTTTGGTTGTAAGGGAGCCAAATTATCTCAATGCTTTATGGACTTAAGAGGTTAATGTCATGTAGTCTGCATAAGGCAAATATATAACAGTCTTCAAAATGTATGAATTACTCTAGCTGTAGCCATTTTTGTCTCTTTTATGAATGTGTTATTCAAATGTCCCTGTCCTTGTGCTTATTTAGTTTTAACCACTGTCAAGTTTTTTGAGAATCCATGACTTCAGGCTGAACTTGGCTTATTTTCTGTTCACGTAGTCCTGTATATCCATCTCTGCTCAAAAGCCCACTGTGTCATCAGCCAGACAGGGAGAGAGGGGGGGACAGACAAAGAGAGAGAGAAGAAGAGAGGCGGTGGGTCTCTCGAGGCTTCAACCTTGGCAACTCTGAGTGTTGCTCTGACATCGTATTCCATCAAGACAGGCCGCCTGACATGATGTGATTGGTGACCACATCTCTGGACAGGACCC
>CAKALG010039004.1:0-10350 GCA_916700815.1 Helicolenus hilgendorfi
TCCCAGCGATGCATTACACCTCCTATAAATATAGAAACATCCCACCTGGGTGAGCCCAGTTGTCTGATGTCTGACGCACTATACCGTCACTCTCTGCTCTACATGTTCACACAAACACATACTGTACACCTGTAGGGCTTGAAATGAACCTTTTGTGTCAAAGGCCACCAGATTTGAAAGTTTCTACTCGTCAAAACAAATAAAAGACGTGTTGACGTGTTGGTGGAATCCACAAACTGCAGGAAAAAGCCTAAAATGATTACTATAATATTATGGCATTACTTCCCAGAGCTGATTTTATGTCTTTGAGTCCAAACTACGTTTCAAAACTTCATAAGTAAAATGGAAGTCAAGCTTAGAGTATTTGAGGTCTTTGAATGCAGTTAATGTAACATCCTATAGCATGTCATACCCGTCTCTGTCCCCTCGTTTCCTGTCTATTTATATACTATATAATATAACATATGCTATGTTCACAGAGGTCGTTTGGGAAGGCGATGACAAATATTGCATTTTGTCTTTTTATCTCATTGCGTTTTTAAGGTATTGACAAAGGAACTTTAAAAGGGCGTGGCTCAGCGCATATATGGACTCAACTCCACAACCATTAAGCCAATCATCAGGAAGCTTGCAAGATGTGTTTAAGTATGTACTTGGTACAAACTCTGAAAGTTTAATTAAAATCGAACACTAGGGGGGCTCTAGAGATGCAAAAAAATGGGCATTGCATGATAGAAAAAAGACTATAAATCAGACATTGTTTGTCCAATCAATACAAAACTCTCAAGATCTGCTTTATAACAATGTTGAACCACGTGTGTAAAACTGTTTTGAAATCCCTCAACAGGAGGCGCCACCAGTTCAAAATATGTGCATGGGGCCTGACGCAAATTTGACCATAAATCAATGACAGTTTGTCCAAACATCACCGAACGTGGTTGTTTAATATGTTTAATTAAGATGTTAAAATATGTCCCAGAATGTTTTCAAAACTGACCAATAGAGGACAACAGTATCGGTGAAGAAGAGTGTGGCCAGGCACAGATTTGGCCGTAAATTAATGAGCGTCTGTTCGATCGTCATAAAACTTGTTAGTTATCTTTAATGCAGGAATTGGAAACTGTCAAAACTTTCAACTTCTAATGGTTTATGTTGACTTGATCAGATTGCGGCTATATTTCATTGAATTGTAATTTTACCAAGTCAAAACTTAAGACCTTAGAAAGTCTAGTGTTTTTTTTATGCAATATTTTATTTTATTTGGCAACAGGAGACATATTTTAGATTCAGCAGTTCTTGTGTTGATGTTACAATCACACTTTTTCTCTTTCCTTTAAACACGTTCACCTGTGTTCATTCGTCAGTAATGTGTGATGTCTTTCTTTCTTTCCAGCCTAATGATGCGTTTCTGCTTGTAACTTTTTGACATGAATCAGACATCAACTTTCAGACATTTCTCTTCCAAAGAGTTACAACGTGTTGATTTTCAGTGTAATGACCTGCTTTCTGCTTTATATACTAATAACCCTCATTCTATTCTTATTCGAGTTGTGGTTTTGGGACATGCATGGCCCAGTAATTCTAATATTGTCTAATGTATTTGCATATTCTAATTTTACATGTTCAGAGTTTCTGAACCACGTCGTCCTCTGTTGTCATGAGGATCTCAAAAAATCGTATTTGTGTTTTACGTATTTTGCATCGTGCTTGTATGTTTTCCAAAAGTTTTAACCGCTTGAATACACCTCATCGTCATGACACGTGTTCATATGAATGACATGCAAACCAATACTTTATATTAGGGTACTAAACCTGGTTAACATACCTGCTTTGCTCCCCGTCTATTACCATTTAAAACCTGTTCTGTTTTCACTGTCAAACTCAAACTTGCATTGCAAAAAAGCCTGACAGCAGACCGTCCTTAACGTTACACTCATACCCCCCTGTGTTAACCCTCAGATTAAGTGGGAGCTGGTTTATTCATAGCAAAAAGGAAACTCATATTAAAAGTTGATGTAAATACGTTGACCTGAATTAAAGCTCAACTAGCATACATTCTGGTAGCAGCTCAACTCACCTGTCACCGTCACCCACTCCCTCCTCAAATCTGCTTTCTGCTGCTCTGTTATTTTTCTGACAGAAACCTGATTTCTGGGAACATGCAGTACAGTATATGATGTGTGTATATGTGTGTATTTCATCTCCAGTTTGTGTGTGCTGATGTGTTTATTTTGAGTTTAATGACATGGTCTCTCCTGTGTCCTCATTAGCAGCTATCACAGCGCTGTCATGTCAAACAGCGACAGCTTCCAACCAGAAAACTTCCACCGGCTCTGAAACACACACACACACATACACACACATGCACCAACACACACACACACACACATGCACACACACAAAGCCTCTTCTTCTGGCTTTGTTTCTCTGTCCTCCATATGCATATGCATCAAACATGCACACATGTGATGCTCTCTTCATGTTTATGCAACACAGCAGTATTTGTCAGCGGGGATCCGAACATCTCTAAGATTACAAAAAATGATATAAATTCAACCGTTTACTTACCCTTTGGCTTAAAGCACAACACATCCTTCTGATAGTATTTAGCCCCAATTAATCCATCAGACAGACGTTAAGAGGATCAGGGCGGTTATGCAGTTTGTATTTAGTGCTCTAGATAGCGGTCCCTTGTGAAAATCTGGCTGCTTCATGCATAATTGGCTCTGGAAATAGGAAATGAATGATTTCTGTTATGAAAACGGATATCAACAGCTGGAGGAAGAAGTAACTCAATTTTGTACAATGCGACTAACGAACATTAAATACAGAAAACACATGTTAAAATCAGTTTTTTTTTTTATTTAAATTGTGTGCAAATGAAAGCTTTAATTAAAAACCTCTCTGTACCTGATCTTTGTTTTCTCTGATGAGACTTTTCATTTTGGGTGATGCAGTTTGTGATGCAGTGTCTCTGAACAGGAAACAGCTTTGAGCTCTGTTTTCCTTATTGTTAACAATCCTATGAAACAGTGCATTAGTCCGTCTGTGGCACTCAGTCCCTAAACCCATTGGTTCCTCCTCAAGATGAACATCTTTGAAAATGGCTTACAAACATTTCGGGCTCTATTGTCAAGACAGCACAATGACCAGCGCAAATAATGCTTGCCTATCCATGTGGTGCCTGACACAGAGCGCACCGTGCACAAAGGCATTTCTACCGCCATCTGACGCAGCAGGATAGATACGTTAATTATATCTCTAAATGGAGATGTGTCTTTTTATCAACAAGAAGACTAAAAACTTGGAGCAAATAACAGAATACTTCAAATCTAGCACCAGCCGTGTGACCGGCCAGGGGTTACCGCTATCCGTTACCGTTATCGTAGTTACCGTTATCATAGTGACAAAATCTGTCCACAGAAAGACAGAAATATAACACCCAATTTGACTGTTATCAGGCCATTAAATAGGCTTTATCAGTTATTATAAGCCCCATAGATGTGGGTCATTAGGGGCCTACTACACCTACTACATTGTAAAAGTAGAAGTGAAACTTAAAAGCAACACGTTCTAACATGTTGTAAAACGGCATGAACACAAACAAACAGGTGAATAGATGATAAAACCTACTAGTGAGTGTAGTAGGCCCCTTTTAACCCACATCTATGGGGCGTATAGCGACTGATAACGCCTATTTAATAGCCTGACAACAGTCTAATCAGCTGAATATAAACCTGTGGCCCTCAGAATCTCCTCTGTGGTAGTTCCTGCTACAGTCGGTGTCTCCAGGACCATATTTTGCTCCATGACGACACACAAGGAGAAAACACTACCAGCGTTGCTGTCGTGTGTAGTAATAACGTAGAATACCAGCAGACATAATCGTTTAATGTTCAGTACTATGAGAGTGTTACTGTACGTCAGGCGTTAACCGCACATTCAGTCTGTAACACGAGCAGCACGCGTTGTATAGCACAGTCACACCTCCTGACAGTGTTGAACACAAGGTCAGAGTGGATGTTACAGGAGTCAAATGTAAATGATGTGGAAATACAGTCTCCTAACAAACCCTTTTAGTGTGGAGCACATGATCTGTACACGATGCCACATACATCATGCTTGTGTGTTGCTGATACCGTGGCTTGTTGAATATGTATAGCTGTCATTCTGCCTGCAGAGACGATACATCACCTGGGTTATTTATGCACCTGCATCGTGCTGATAGATCCAACCTGCGGTGCTGTCATCTCAGTTATCTACTCACTTCTATGTGCACTATACAATATTGTATGCATCTTCAGAGTTGTCTGCGTGTTCTTCACAGTGTATGTAAGCGTGATATTTACTCTGACGTGATGAATCTAACAAAGTCAACAGTGTACGGGCACATTTGTCACAGCGTACAGAAAACTAGGTGTGGAACCAAACAGATTAAATAGAGTCAACTCAGGACCGTGGAGAA
The DNA here is from genome assembly GCA_916700815.1 of Helicolenus hilgendorfi. Lineage (NCBI taxonomy): Eukaryota > Metazoa > Chordata > Actinopteri > Perciformes > Sebastidae > Helicolenus > Helicolenus hilgendorfi. The sequence continues at coordinate 4,466 of CAKALG010039004.1, forward strand.
CAGGAACAAGCTTCCTCAGCATGAAGAACACTATGAACATGATCTGTGTATACAGTATTAGCTAAACACCTCCTGTAGTGTTTTACCAATGAGTACCGTTATTGCTGTCCCTGCAAACTCATGTTGTTACGTGTTAAACTGTAATGAGTTGCCTTCTTGGTTTTTTAGAACTGGAAGTGACACAAGAGGGCGGAGCTAATGCTGCGTTCAAAACAACTTGTAACCCGAACCTGATGCCTCTTTAATCGGCTGATTGATCACCGATCTGGCTGGTGGATGATCGGATGGATTTCTGGCATGTTGGATATTTCGGTCAGCCGTCTGCAGATGGAGCGGTTCCATAGTCGCTTCAGTTGTTTGTGTGAATCAAACAAACAATATAACCTGTCAATTAGTGAGCTTTATAGATGTTGGTTGGTTGGTTTTGTTACCGTTGGACAGAGCCAGACTCAGTGTGTCCTCCTGTTCCCAGTCTTTACTGGCCAACTAGATAATAAACATTGCTGTGAACAACCCTATTTAACAGAAGGCATCATGAATACATAATGTCTGTAATAATCATCCACATACGAGGCATATAGACAAGATGACAGACTGGCTATGAAGCTCACATCAATTAATAACCTACTGGTTTACCGGGATAAGACTAACAACTCCAGTTCTGCAGTATGCAGCAGTAAACTTGTGGCCGGCAGCTCGTCTGCAGGCATAAATGTGTGTAACTGCATGAACACGAGGGACGGCAGTCCTGAAAAAGAACATGAAGCTCAGCAGAAAAAAACAGTAATATGAGCTGACGGTGAGCTGATTCCACCACAAGCAACACACGCATAAATAAAACTGCAGACCTTTTTTATGATTATTATTCATGTCCTTACAGTGAAGACATGGCAGCTGAGAGCATTTATCCTCAGAGACTGTTTGATTGTATGTGACATGCATGTCTGCTGCCTGTATTCACCCGAGGCCCGGCCATGTTGATAGGACACACAGCGTACAGTATGTGTACCATGATATTACTGCCTATACATGGTGTCACTTTACATGCTGCACGCTGGAGGCGGGTACAGGCAACACATGGAGATATTCAGTTAGAGGGGAGCACAAATTGTACGACTAACGAGTAAATACAAGGACAACGCGATTAGAGTCATGTCATTGGGTAACCCTCAAAACCCCAGCAAAATGTAGGCAACCTCTTATATATTCATGTCACTGTACAGACAAGAAACAAACTTCTCACACATGCTGTGAAAAAAGGCAAAGCTAGTGATACGTAGGAGGACTGTGCTCTCTGCAGAGAGCTGGAGGTGAGTGAACTTCATAAGAAGGTTGCAGCTCTGCACTGAAACCTCGATGAGCTGGATGGATTACAGATGATCTCTGTGTGTCGTGGTGGCCTGATGGTTAGGACGCACGCCGTATATACGATGCTTCATTCGATTCTCAACCGGGACCTTCACGGCATGTCATCGCTCCCCCTTTCCCTCCTCGTTTCCTGTCTCCTCTCTGCTGGCAACCTTTGAGTAAAAGCAAAAATGCTCTCAGCCATACTGCGCTAATTTTTCTAGTTATCATTTTTAGATTTCAATTATTGTTTTTTCTTCGACGTGTGATGTTGACAGTCATGATTTGTTAAATATGTTTAAAATACTTTAAAGGCAAACTTTTGAAATGTTGCAAAAAAAAAAAAAGAAATGCAAATTAGGTACGTTTCCATCAACTGGTTTGGAATGATTAAACTCGGCTACATCGTAGTTTGGTCAGAAGTTGGCGTTATAGGCTACGCAGGGCTGAAACCGCTAGTAAACAGAGTAGAAGAAGAAGTACAGGTTGTGAACCAGAAACTAAACAAGTCAGCTCTGAATCTCACCATCCTGTCATCATGTTAAGGCAGGAAGACTCATTGAACTAAAAGGAGAAACACCCTCTCAAATTGCCACTGTGCCCCTCTCCATTTCATTGTATATAAAGATGTAATATATATGTATTGTCCGTGTCCACCTGCACAATCCCTCCACACTTAACGTGGCCATGCTAGAATGAGATTAAATGGACACATTTTTAGCGTTGACATTAACACACGTGACTTCATTTGAAAGCATCTGTCTCGCCTTTCGGCAGTGATGTAGTTTATACGTGATCGGAGAGTAAATGGTGATGAATGTGAGGTTAGACCAGGCTGTGTCCATTCATGTATGGTCACGTAGTTCACCTCATCCATACCTGTACACAGTCAGAGCAGGCTCAGGTCCAGGGAATGGCTCGTGTGCCACAGGCCCGTCCACACCTGGTTCTTGGCTTCATTATTTTTTTAATTGCAGTTTGAGCTTGAGTTTGTTTCAATTGGGCAAGTTTTAATTGTTCTTTTGTGTCAGCTAGTATTGGCCGGAGATGAAGCATTCGCACATTATGGGAATATCCGTAAAGACGTCAACAGCTTTTCTAATGTGAAACTTCAAAACGTGCATAAAAATACATCGATGGAAACACGGCTCCTGCCTGGTTTGGTGAAGAGCTGCTTCATGTTTGATAAATCACATTGTTCCAATTTGTGAATTCACAGTATAAAATATTGTTTTACTTGTCATAAACCCTTCATACAGTGTATAAATGTTTCAAATGTAAATTGGTTTCCCGAGGAAAAGATGTAAATGTGTTTCATGTATAATTCAAATTTAAAAAAAATCATTGACATGAAAGGAACTTATTCAGATTCTGACTCCATACGACATAGACGACTGAGTGGATACTGACTGAATACACGATATACACACTCAAATATACAATGCTTTAAATCCACACGCTGCACTGCTTCATACTAACAGGAAATAATATTATACTTGCAATCAAGAGACAGCAAAGTGCTTTTACAAAGTTATAGCATTTTGTTGTTGTTGTTTTGTGAAGTGTTCCTGAAGCTATCACCACAATTTGCTGTATTTTTTGCAGCCGTGAGCAGCTCCTCCATCTCCTTTGTTGTTTATTCCATTGTGGGAGAATAGTGTCCATCAACATCACGCTCAGAAACCTACTTTTAGTCTGTATAATGTTTGGAGTACACTGCATTTTGTCACTTTTCCAATGTGAACTACATACTCAAACGCTGCATACAAATACTGGGTATGTGGAATTGGGACACAGCTAGAGACGGGGACAGAAAAAAACACCGTGAGAATCAAAACAAGTCGAAGTTACCACAGGAAGGAAAGGCAGAGAGAGAGAAGGGAGAAGATCGCTGTCACCTCCTGTTGGCCAAAAACACCATTTGATGTGTGTGTGTGTGTGTGCGCGTGTGTGTGTGTGTGTGAGAGAGAACGAGCATACGAGACCCAGAAGATAGTGAGGGAAAAAGACATTTAGATGAAGTGACAGAAAGGTCGAGCGTGAAGATACCTGTCCACTGTGGTCGGTTGCACCTTCATGTGGAAAGAGTGTAAAAGAAAGAGTGTGTGTGTGTGTGTGTGTGTGTGTGTGTGTGTGTGTGTGTGTGTGTGTGTGTGAGACATCCGTTTCCTGTTGTTAGTGATACATAAATCCAACAGAAGCTTGGTTGTGTTGAAACATGTCCGCTGTCAGTGTCACTCAGGTCTGCTCTGGGTGGATTTTGGACATTTTGTTGTGTGTGTGTGTGCACAACACATCGTCACTCCCAACTCATCAAATACCAACGCTCGGCCAGTGGCCCCATGCACCAGACAAACTATGACGCTCTAGGTAACCCTCTAGTGTCAGTTTTGGAAGTGTCAGGCACGGCGTGTCAGTGTGCACGGGCTACATGCGTAGTGTCTTTTAAAAATAAACTTCCAACGTATATTTACTTTGGGTTTACTTACGCAACAAAACTAATTTGTTAGGTTCAAATTAGGGTTCAATTAAGCACATTTGTTACGTAAAATAAGTAAGTAACAAATGACCGCGGCAGTGCTACTGCAGGGCTGAGTTCTCTCTTCTATTCTCCAGGATGGAGACGTGCTTTGAGTTCAGGCTGATGCACGCCAAGGGTAGAGTACGAGCAGGGAGGCAGGGCGGCATCTGATTGGTTCTTTCCAAGCGGACCTCGAGGCAGTGATTGGTAGACGTTTTTACAGGATTACAGCAGCTACAGATGACGGCTCTTCTCCGCTCCTCTTTCAGAGCTCATCAGTAATGGATCGCTGTCGGGGTGTAAAGACCATTTCAACCAATATATCAAATAATGTATACTGGAGAACATCGTCAACCCTGCCTTTAAGTGTGTTATGTAAGTCACGTAACACAATTACGGTAACATAAGTCAACGTTGACATGGTTGCATTTGGACACAAACAGCGGTCTCCTGGGTGAAAGTGTGTGTATGTCAGAGTGCGAGTTAAAAAGGGTAGCTGTCCAGAGGAGTTGGCAGTGCTGTCGCCTGATGGTGTGTGTGTCTGCGTGTGTGTGTGTGTGAGTGAGTGTGCAGAAAAAGTGAGTAGGAGATTAAAAGGGCTGTCTGTCCACTGTGGTTAGAGGTGCTGTTACCTGGTGTGATTTTACAACATGGTCATCACGCACACACCACAGAGTTTTGTTTTGTATTTGACAAAAGCACACACACACACATATCAAACTCATATATCCCATAATTCTTTTCTATCTATACATTCTGTATGGTAGTTAGCCTTCATGTCTGCATAATAGCCAAAGAAGCAATTACATAAATTATAGGTAATGAAGGTCACATAATTGGTCTAAAGCCTCTCTCTGATTATTGTCCATAATGGGATTATTGCATGCATGTATATGTAGACAGTGATTAGAAGTATCAAGGCATACATTTAATTATATGAAAATGTCATGGCTGATTACTTGAAGTAATGGGCGGCATGTCTGTTGGTGTGAGTCACGGCTCTGTTTGATCTGCAGACGAGGAAACACTGTGTGATATTCTCCTATCCCGTCTTGTCAGAAGAGGACGGTTGTTTAGCTGCTGATAAATGTTGAGTTCTATCTGTAATAAAAGTCTAATAATTAAAAGACTGGTTTATAATAACGGGTTGCTTCCCTTTTGAAGTTTGGAGGGACTGTAATGAAGGACGGCCCGTTCTCCAGGAGGCTAATTCATGCTTCTGACAAGTGTTTTAGATGTAGGTTTAATATATTAGGAGTGTGCAGCGATGGACTATCATTGCTTTATGAGGTTCAGTTGGAGGAGACGGTTTTTATCACCCACTAAATCACTCTGATAGTTTATTATAGATGAGGAGAGTCCTGGATCACATTTGCCGTCTTTACAAATGTAGTCGTTTGCACCAATTTCCCAATCTGTTATCAGCTGTATTTGTTTGGTTGCATGACGGATATGTGAAGCAGCGTTTCTAATAAACTCAGGAAGTGATAAACCTGAAAGTGATCCCAAAACATCAGATGTGTTTTATTGCAGCAAACTAAGATTTGCTGAGACAGTTTTATGTTTGTTTGGGAGTCATAAACTTCCAGCATGTCTTCACACCTCAACATCAGAAATTGGTCATAATGTATGTCAGATCCTTCCAGAGCAGCCAGTAGTGCTCCACCGAAGGCCCCGTCAGCAAGATAAAGACACCAAACGACCTGCTGAAGGTCAGGGAAAGATCCTGGTTAGGGTTAACACATTATCCTTATGGTCTAGTTAGGTTTCAGCGACTAAAGGGACAAGTAATACCTGTGGACCCGTAGTAATTTGTAATAATTGTGGAGTTCCTCTGTGATCGTAATCCCATGCACATTTGCCATGTCCGTAATTTGTCAAGTAAAAATTCCTCCAGAAATGACCTACCACATTTCGCTAAACCTTAGCCAAGAGTCGGCAAAACTGGGCTTTTTAAAATCTAGCGTACTCCTAGTTTCCCAAGATTGCCAACCCGGTCTCACTCCCAACTCCTCAA
>CAKALG010039005.1:0-11809 GCA_916700815.1 Helicolenus hilgendorfi
GAGAGACCTTCGTCTGGTCAGCTAACATTACTGCCAAGCAGCTGAAATATGATGTGATATTGTGGTTTTAGCTGACGTGTGTCGCCTCACTGTTTTGAACGATGCTCATTCATGTCTATGTAGAGTGAGCACAAGCGCGAGCAACAGGACGCTGACTTACGTTGACTTGACGGCCACAGGTGTCTCTGTAACAAGCAACTGATTGATTGATTCTTACACAGAGTCCCTTTAACCTAACTAAGTGGTTTTGTTGCCTAATCCTAAGTGAGCTGCTTTGCCGCCCCCTGCTGGTACTGCACCTTCATACTGCCGTGTAATATTCCCGTCTCTGCAAGGCAAAACGTGACACTGATATGCTGCCCTCTAGTGGACAGACAGGTCCATTACACACTTTGGAGTGATATCGGGTTGCCCCGAACGATGAAAACAGACAGGAATAAACTCAATGACCTCGGGAATAAATATGTCCATTTGCATCCTTTGGTCGTTTTTCATTTTGATAGTGCGTCAGTAGGTGTTATCATGCATACTGTGTGTCGTCCAGGTAGTTATCAGCATGGAAAAATAAACTAAACCAGATGTTGTCAAGCACCCACATCCTGTTTTACATAATCATTGGGACCTTTGACTTTTCATCCCTAAAATGTAATCAGTTCATTCTTGAGATCAAGTGGATGTTTGTGGACCAAATTTGAAGATATTCCCAAGGTTCTCATTCTCAAGGTGTTCCTGAGATATTGTGTTCACGAGAATAGAACGGATGGACGCATGGATGTACAGCCGGACAGAAAGACAGACAGACAGACGGACCACCCCAAAACATAACGCCTCTGGCTACAGCTGTTGCCGGCGCGTAGGCATAAAAGTGAATTGAACAATTTTTGATTCACAGCGCTAAAGTAAAGGATCTTTATATATTAATCTCTTCTGGTTTAAGAAGAAAAGCCAAAGAAAAATCCAAATTCCTACCAGGCTAATGCAACTTAAATTAGGTTTCAGTTTGAGTGGATAACACATTTCTGTGACAACACTTTGACGGTGCATGTATGTAGGGGGAGATATATAGCATGTGTGTGTGTGTGTGTTCCCAGCTGAACAGGAGGCTCATTTCTTTTCTTTCTCTCACTCTCTAAATTATCCTGACAGGGCTTATAGCCTTTCTCTTCACCTCAGTGGCCTCACCTCATCTCCAATCAAACGCTGCTCTGACACACTCTATCTGTGGACCTGTGTTTCACTGCATGCACCCGCTCATCACACACAGCCAATCGAACAAGATGCATGTGTTCAATTTCCCTTGTGTGTTTTCCCCTCTCGTGCTGACGCGTTGTGTAATAGCACTCGTCCGCTTCAAGCCCACTCTCCGACAGTACATTATTCTGGCTGTTACACACTCACAACTATAGACATGCACACGTATGCACACACACTTCGACTGTATAAATCCACTGAACCACACATTGGCATTTTTCAATCAAAAATGTTTAAACAAAAACCACTGAGTGAGAACACAACAGATTCAAGCTGCTCTCCAATCTGTAACTCAAGATGTTTCAGTGCACAGGGACAGATTTGTAGGCAAAAAGAAAAAAGAAAAAAGTTTTGAGAGCAAATCCCTGAGTTTGTGAGCTCAAAATCTGCTCTCGCTGTTTCCTCCAGCTGTTTTCTCAGATTGCGAGCACTCGAAAGAAGCCGTATACCACTCGCTAGAATCCAGCGACGCGATTCCTCTCGAGGCTTAAGTCATCGATCGACACTCATGATTCTGTCAGCGCTCGCTCTCGGACTTCGTTTGGTGTTTATAAATCTGCCCCTCTCTGCCTCTTTATGTGCTTGTTCAACTCTTTTGTCTTTAATGGACTTCCATACATCATCGCCGCATGTCCTCACGTGTGTGACAATCTTTGCAAAGTCTGTTCTCTGGGCAGCTGCAGTCTGTTTCCCTCAAGCAGCCGATCTCTATGACCAAACTGCTCAGTCGGTACATGCTTAAGATTTCCTTCACTTTGACTAAAAATAGAGAATGTTTGCTCTTCTTTGCTTCCTGAACATGTGGAGTGTGTACTTCTCATAGTCTTAACTCAAATCTGAACACACAGACATGGTAGGTATTTTTAGACTCAGTGTGACTCCGTGAGTATCCATGAGTACTTTGTAAACAAGAACCGGTAATAGCTAATCCGGCATACTCGGCAAAGTATTTTTATTACTGGAGATGTAGGTACAAATACAAAAGTAACAAATAATTCATGTTTCATATTTTCAAGAAAAAAACAAAAACAAAAAAAATACAGACAGAACAGAGGCCTGGGTTGCGTTCGAATAGTCTTTTTTGCTTAGGAAGTGATTGAGTCATTGAGTGAAATGACCCGGAAGTACTTCAGTAGCAGCCATGATAAGAGCCGTTCAAATTCACCAAAAATTAAGGAAAGGAGCTTCAATGCTTCCTTTATATCGCCTTTAGCATAGGATACACTGGACCATCCTTTACCAAAGGAAACGAGAGAATAGCATCCCATAATTCCTTGCGGCTGTAGCATTTAAAGCGACGCACCATTCAGCCGTTCATAATAACAAACAAATGACTGCGGCAATTAAAACACCAATAATTAAAGTGAGAGGCATTGCACTGTAACAAATGTACGAACAGGAATGCAGCACATAGGAAAAGAGTGTCATTTAGGTTGTAGAACTTCAAGAGGCCATCATGTGGCCCACATTCCTATTAATAGTGAATAGTAAATAGTAAATTAATTTACTATTAAAGGTTCATAAAATATTAGAAAAATGTCTTGGGGGGAGTCATCAGAATTAAATATAAATTGTACAAGACAAATATATGCAATGTATAGCCTACAGCTGGCAGCATTAATTCAACAATTAAAGCCTGGCAGGGACATTTATAACATGATCTTGCATATTATTCTCATACGCTCATACATTAATTGGGATTCATGTTAAATATGAGTGGACAGTGACAACCATTTCGTTTCACTTTATTTTTAATTAATTATTTATTTCGAACAAATACCTCAGTAAAAAAACAAAACAATAACTAATAAAATTAACAGTAAACAACCAATTAACAAATAATCAACACAAGTACATAATACGAATATTTCGAAAAGAAGTTGGAAGAAGTACAGCCCACACTTACAGTATATGGTCCTACCCCTTCTCCATAACTCCAACAATTAACTCAATATTTATCATATATTCCTGTTTATTTCAGTTCCAACCGTGGAAATGAAGTGATATTTTTCCACGTTATGTCAGGTGACCCTTTATTATCTGTTGATAGAGTGTTCCAGCAGCAGGAGGAGGAGCTGTGGTATCTCTCTTTCACACACCGCGGGTGAAGCAGTCTGTCACTGAAAGACCTATTTAATGACACACGGGGAGAAGCAGCGCCTTTTGTAGTCCATCTTCAGAACATTGTAGTTTCACCACAGCAAACTGACGTCACTAACATCCGCCGCCGTCGCATCATGATGACGGAGCCTAGTGAAAGAGCAGTCGGATTCTCCTAACACCACTGTCGTCTTTTCCTAACTCCTTCTGAATTCTCCTTCTAATCTTTCCTTGACCTCATGACGTTTTTCCACTGAGGTCAAGGAAAAGTGGTTAGGAAAAGACGTTAGGACGTAATTATTTGACTATTCGAACGCAGCCCCGGACTATGAAGCAGGATTTGGCGTTAGCGAGGTACCAAACGTCAGATATCTTTCACAGAGATAAACAAAACATTGAGGATACGTCTTGTCGGTCTTTTGTTGAATCAGCAACGGCAAATTTTAAAAATGATTAATTCACAAACATAATATATATTTTTTTTAGAAAAAGCCATACTTTTATTCTGCACCTCTCTAAAAGCTCTGTGTATGTAGTATTGTTTTTTTTTTTTTAATGATTCGTCAACATAACAAAGTTATCAATAACAACTTTAAATATGATTTGGCATACTTCTAAAGGTGCCAAACACCTCAGACAAATGTAGGCAAAAAAAATAAATATAATTTCTTTAAAAGTAGCCCTGTACAAAATGTTATGGCCATCCATCAATAGTTGATTAGAATATATATCAGAACCACGTTACTTTAGTGTGGCTAAAAACTACTGGAGGGCTGAACACCATCTAAAGATATTCCCTCCTTTGGTGTATGGATGATGACGGAGGAGAGGTCATGCCGGTCAAACATCTCCTACTGTATGTGTTCAGTTTGAGATCATAAGTGCGAAGGCCACAGAGCATGAGTCACATCATTTCCATACTCATCAAAACATTCAGTGAGCTCTAGTGACCTGTATGAAAGCCGCTGTATTTGTTGTGTTTCTCCGCTCATGTATTCATGTTTTTCCTTTCATTTGTCACCTGTCTATATATATCACGTGTTTAGGGAGAAATTTGATCTCACTACTGCTACCGCCAAAAGATACGTTACTGAGATACTGATAATTAGGATGCAACAAAACACATTTCTGAGAAAGCTACAACCCAGATCACGGAGTTCAAGTGGTCTCTTGATGCTTTTTGTGCCAGATTCCCGGGAACTAGCTTCCGCTATCATCAACATAATGAAGAGTGTATAAGGATGCTTCCCTCGGCTTGGGGGCTGATGTGTTTCTGCACATGTTTTCTCATGATTCTCAGAACCTTTTTCTTTTAAAATTACAGCTTAAGAGAATCTTTTTTAGATTGGAATCTCATTCTTTTTTTGGGGGGGAATGTTTTGGGAATTCTTTTTTTTTGGGAACAAAAAATGTCCATATTTCCCCTTCCTTATTTTATTATCTCAGTTTAAGGGCTGTCAAAGTTAACGTGATAATAACTCGTTAACACAAATTTGTTTTAACACCACTTCAAAGCTGGAGCTGAAGATACTGGCATCATAGGAAACTAGAAAACGTATAGAATTTAGTTGCTTAATTATACTAGCTTGTTGCAAAGGAGGTTAAATATCTCTCAAAAGTTACACAAAATTTTATCGAGGGAAAACTGGCATGGCCATTTTCAAAGGGGTCCCTTGACCTCTGACCTCCTGATGTGTGAATGTCAATGGGTTCTATGGGTACCCACGAGTCTCCCCTTTACAGACATGCCCACTTTATGATAATCACATGCAGTTTGGGGGCAAGTCATAGTCAAGTCAGCACACTGACACACTGACAGCTGTTGTTGCCTGTTGGGCTGCAGTTTGCCATGTTATGATTGGAGCATATTTTGTATGCTAAATGCAGTACCTGTGAGGGTTTCTGGACAATATTTGTAATTGTTTTGTGTTGTTAATTGATTTTTAATAATAAATATATACATACATTTGCATAAAGCAGCATATTTGTCCACTCCCATGTTGATAAGAGGATTAAATACTTGACAAATCTCCCTTTAAGGTACATTTTGAACAGATAAAAAATGTGTAATTAATATGCGATTAATCATAATTACCTATGGACAATCGTGTGATTAATCGTGATTAAATATTTGAATCGATTGACAGCCCTACTTATTTTATACCTGAATTGCACATGACGACTCTACAGTTAGAGGAATTATTTATTAGCGCTATGGCTTTGACAACACATTGTTATGCAGCTGCTCTGTAGAGTAAAGCTGACCGTGTGTATATATCTGACTACGTAAAATGCTCGACTTTAACTTGGACAATTGGTGCAAAGAAGAAAATATGTCTCCATTATTCTTTGAGAAAATAGAGTTGCGTCTTTCACAGTTATCTGCACTCTGGTCTTTGCAGATAATGCGCTCCAGTGGTGTTGCAGCAGCTCATCCTATTGTTGTGTGCCTTTTTATCTACGCTAATTGTATGCTATTACCAGAGCGACTCGGTCAGGGCAGACCTGTCTGTGCTGAAAGCTCTGCTCGCTATAATGATCAGCTGGTGATGGATGGGAATCAACTTGAAAGAGACGGATGTGGCAGGCATAACACACATGCACACACGCACCGCCTCTTCAGTAATTGTCACAGTGTATGGTGTGGTGTGCGGTATATGTGTCTATCAGGGTGGGTGTGTCTATTTGCGGTGTGTCATAAATGTGAGTTAAAGCGGAAACACACACCGGCTTCAGTCAAAATGTTATCTTTTAAGAAGCGCAAGAAACATCTTTTCAAACCTGTGCGTCTGTGTGTTCGTATGAGGTTTCTATCAAAGGGAGGGAATGGACACTGAACCCATGCAGTGTCTACAAACACATGCGTGCGTGCGTGTTTGTGCAAAACTGGCATCGAGAAGGAAGACGTAATGAGTGTCAGCTGCAAATTAAAAAGTAAAGTTTATGTTGCTTGTCGAGAGCAGACATCACAAAGTGCTTCATAATAAAATAATGACAAAAAAAAGAAATAAAGAAAGAAAAGTCTAAGCAAGTGGGTCTTGAGTTGCTTCTTGCAGGTGTCCACAGAGTCTAAAGGGAGACATTTGAGATATTTTTTGACGGACTCTTTTACAGTTTTGACTGCCAAGTTCTCGTCGTCAGCCCAAAATGATTAAAAAACATTTTCAGTAGCGCAGTGGGACAAGATAGATAAGTGGATTTCACGAACTAAGAAAAGAAGTTAGACTTTAAGCTGATTGTTGTCTTATTATACTTTCACATACAACTGATAATATCATATGCATCTTTACTAAAAGCTCTGGGCTTTACTGTCTCATCTTTGATCCATATTCAATTATATATATGCTGTATATATATAGTGCGAGTTATCTTCTAGATGCGACCATCAATAAGGCAGGCCAGGGCAGCCAGTATGTAGCCTGAGAAGCGAAAACAGGGCAGTTTAAAGGCACCCCACTGCTCCCACTGCTTTGATCGCATGTTAATAACTGGAGGCGGCTCAGATGAATGTATCAACCGTTTTATCAACTAAGATCTTCTCTCATCTGGGACAACAGTGGCAGGACAAGTAAAATGACTTTAACAAGAAAATCCTCATGGAATCATAAAAGTGAGGAGGACAAAAATAGGACTTTGAAAAGCCGCCCAAATCCCTAGTGGAAATGACCCCCTTTTTTTTGTGGTTCAAAGGAGGAGAGAGCTACCAACGAAGACGCTGTTTGAAGCTTTGTCACTGTTAAGTGATTTATTTTCGGTGCTTCAGTTTATTTCCTCTATGATGATGATGATGTGATGATGAACCCTATCTGTGATGTATCTTTACTGTTTCACTGGAGACAAAGTAGACAAGAGATAAGTAAATAGAAAGAGAAACAGAGAGAGAGAGGGTTAATTGGGCTAGTTTCAGCTAGCCTTGCTGTACATGTTCTTTATAGCTCCATCCGTCTTTGACATACTTATTGTTCTAGAGGGACGTGCCACTCTACAGAGATATTTGTCAAACCAATTAAACTGCAGAAGTCTCTCTCTCTTCCATCTTTATTGAATACCAAATCAATTATAAATGCAATTAAAGTGTTCTTACATCGGATATCTAACAATCCCTACAGCCTAATCCCTGTGATAAAAATCTCATTTACTCCCAGATCGTACTGATATGAAGGAAGCCATGCAATCATCTATGATTGTGCCTCTAATGCAGGGCATTTAATATGGTTTGATAAGTACAGGAGGACCTATTAGTCCCACAGTAAGGAAGATAGAGCCAGATATGAACTAGAATGAATAAAAATAAATCTAATTCAGCACTTTTCACACTTTTCAAAACAGTGATGCAGAGCTCTCAGCCTACAGACTGAAACCCCTTCATGCCACTCGTACCACCACTACAGTCATCTACAACTCTCTATATATACACCTTCAGGGGAGGGGTTATCTAATCACATCAAGTACGATGATTATCAACACATTTTTGTGATTATTTTGGGCATGCAAGGTCCATTTATGTCTACTGGTTTTCCCCCTGTGTGTGTTTGCATTCATTTCATATCATCTCAACCTTTCAAAGACATTTACAAACACAGATATGATCATGTTATTCAAGCAATGCATCATCATATTTGCACCCTTTATTTTTAGTCCACCAAGAATTTCAAGCCAGACTCCTGGCTTTTGTTTTTGAATGTAACGAGCAGAAATTGACACGAGTTGCTGGACATTCGTAGGAAACGCTAAAAAAAATGAGGAATACCTTTTTGTAAGATATCATACGAACCGTTGTATGAGGATATGTTGATAATAATGTTGAATATTTAATTTAAACAAGTGTTTCAGCAGGTTACACAAGTACCCTTATCCTTTTTTATGAAGAGATAAACTGTGGAAATAATTACACATCTTTATCGATACAAATCAAGGAACATTATACACGCAGTACGTCTTCCACAGAGTCGGCCATTATTATCTTAATTGCCTCGCTATATCACACTTCAAGCTGCTCTTTACTTGTATTACAGATACTATAATTGTCATCTCCTCTCATATAGAAGAACGATATAATTATGATGTGTAAGAATAGGCTCCTTTCATTTTCCTCTTCCTCTCCAATCTTTTTCGTTGTCGCTGCTGAGCGCTACATGGTCGTGATTCAGAATGTATGTCATCATTTCCATGACTGTAATGTATCTAAACTATCTAATCTAAAAATGTGGCGTTTTTTCTCTTCTGAGTGCATGAAGCTGTGACATAACTAGACTTTATATTAATTTGAGTTGTCTGTGAAACATTTATGAAAATTCGACATCTCTTGACTCTCTTGCAGAGATTTAGATGAGAGGATTGATACAAATATGTAGCTGAAACCAGCGGGAAAGAGAGAGAGAGAGTGACTGAAGAGAGGGGGCGGCGTTAGTGAGACAAAGCAGAAAATCGGAGAAATAAAACATTATTTTCTGATTGTTTCCTGGGGGTTATGTTCTAAAACACACACGACTAACTCCGCACAACTCTGTGGGAAGGTGCCGAGTTGCCGGATTTTGAATGAATGCAGGCTTCCTGTCTGCTGGCTGTGGCTTAGCGGTGCTCTCGTTAAACTACATTAACACACCGATCATAGCTGCACTCACATCACAGACAGCATCAGGGGGAAATCACTGGAACACACGCATATAACACAACCCGTTCTCATCCATGAAACACGGCCGCTTTGTATCTAACAGATCTAATGGTGGGACTTGTGAGTCGGTCTCAGAAGCCGAGGGGCGTGACAAAGCGGCAGTATTTGGTGACCTGAACAGGTTGCACTACCTGCATGCTGTTATTGGCTGGGGGTTACACCCCCACGTGGGGCACAAAGCCACTTTGCTGACGCCCAGAAACATCCAGATTAAAGCAAAATAAGAAGAAAAGAGAAAATACAGGCAGAGGGCTGCAGGGTCTCTGCAGATACAGACACCGCCACACATTTCTAGTGGGGCAAAAGTGATGATTCAGAGGGTTTATTTTTGTATCTGTCTATACATTGTTTTTTAGTTGATTCTTGAATATTATATCTGGTTTAAATTTTTTCCATATACCCTGCAAGCAACCAGCTTCCAGAACAGTCATGTTTAAACCATACATTGACATCTCACCCTATCTTGAAATACAGTAACTTGCTTAGACAGTGCTCCCTTTAGCAGCACTGTAACACTTATGTCGTGCACTGACTTAATGTTTCCCCTGAAGCCCTGTCCCATTTCTCACAGGTAATGTACACCTTGACATTGGAGCAGTGGGCACATTGAAAGAGGAGTTACATCATTCGGTAGCGAATTACCGGATGCAGTTTGTTTGCCAGTACTAGCTATAGCTGCCTGGTTTAAACAAGGTGAGATAATTAGGTAAATTAAAAAAAACTGATTTCTCTTTTCCCCTGCCTCTTCCCTGAGCAGTAGAGTTCTGGAGGAAACAAATATGGGAAATGTGAAACAGGCAGCAGCAACAGCAGATTCTGGTGTTTCATCAGCAGGATATTTTGTCACCAGGTTTTTGTCTTTCCTCGGTACTCTGTAGGCAGTTGAGGTCACTTTAATTTTTTTCTATTCACTCTAAAAACACAGCTGCTAGTGGAAGACGCTGAGCACAGTTTTCTTACTTCCTGCTACAGTATATCTTCGGAACAATCCCAGTGCTATATTACCATGAAGCAGATTTTTCTCATGAACACCGGTCTCCTGGTTGAAAGCCCGGTTCTTTACATACTGTTGCTAAAGGATACCTCCGTGGGTTGGTTTTCCGATGCCAAGGGGGTGCTGCCCAATCAGCGGCATTTGACGAATTGGGAGTGAGACCAGGTTGGGTGAACATAGTGGAGGATTTAGCAGCTAAATAGCCAGATAATTTCCTCAGGATTAAATGGAGACCAAACCAGGGCTAAAAGGAGACTGAACACTGGACTAAGATGAAGCTGTATGTCTAAGGGATATAAAGTTGGGGTGGGGCTACCTTGTGATTGACAGGCTACCACGGCGTTGTCCGGTCTGGGGGTTGTCCATGTTTTCTTCTCATAACTTTAACCCTTTCACAGTGGGTTTTCATTTCATGAAAGTTAATTGTAACATTTTGATCACTTAAAAATGTTTAATTCTGCATTTAGTTGTACTTAACTCCATGCTCTCGGGTCACTTCTGGTTGCAAAAAAACCAAGATGGTGACAGCCAAATACCAAGATGGCGAGAGCCAAATACAAAAAAGATGGTGACGGCCAAATACCAAGAAGGCGATGGCCAAATACGAAAAAGATGGTGGCGGTCAAATACCAAGATGGCGAAGGCCAAATACCAAGAAGGCGACTGCCAAAATACCGAACTCGAGGCTTCAAAACGACATTCCACAAACCAATGGATGGTGTCACAGTGATTACGTCCACTTCATATATACTGTCTATGGTTAAACTATGACACCACAGCACTTTCCCTGAGCGTTTACTGTTGCCATGGATGGGTTTACATTGTAGTTAATGGAAAGCCTGTTGCGTCACATGCTGGTGCTAAAGGGTGCCTTGTGCGGTGGTATCGAATGTCGATGGCCGTGACAAAGCGTTGGTATTTGACACTCTGGGAATGAGAACGGGCTGCAAAATGATGTTTGATGGGTCTGGTATATCGGTCATTGGCAGTCAGAGAAAAGGTCTGGTGTCACCTTTAGCCACTGCACCAACTGATGCACCCACTTTTTTGTAGCCCCTGTGTGTGTGTGTGTGTTTGTGTGTCTCAACTGATCTTGAGCCCAACCACGTAGCTCCAGGATGTATTCAAATTCAGGGGCTTATTTATACCTGCTGCCTTTCAAGGGCCAATGACACATTGCAGTGAAGCATGCTCTGGGCTTTAATAATAACACTAAGAGCACCTGGGAGGGAGAGAGAGGCTTAAGCTTCACGGCCATCTCTACTAGCTGTAACATGCATAGAGAAATGTGTGTGTGTGTGTGTGTGTGTGTTGTGGACGGTTGCAATAAAGGTCGACAAGAACTGAGAGATCAAGGGGATTAATTGCTCATTTTGGGGTTTCTTTGGGGGGGAAACTTTCCTCTATCGCTCTCTCTGCCTGTCTATTTAATTATGTGAATACTTTCAGGGATGTTGTTAGTTCTAAGTGAAATTCACCCCCGGGTCTCCAGCTGTCTGATTAGGACAGACAGCAGAGGTGGAGAAAAGCATTCATTTGTGTGTATGGGAGTGTGAGTGACAGCGCCACAGAGGTAAAACCGTAACACGATGTAATGATGGCAGCTGATGCACTGCTACTGCTGGCGTTCCTTTCCGCTAATTTATAATACATGCACAGTTCGCTAGACAGACAGAGAGGATGAGTGGCTCACCGCCCACCAGCCGGAGAAACTTTGTCTTCTTCACTTTATCTTCAACCACTTATCCGGGGTCAGGTCGCGGGGCCAACAGCTCCAGCAGGGGATCCCA